>JAWNZC010000021.1:422500-615000 GCA_035771165.1 Paragorgia papillata | reverse complement strand
ACGAAGGAAGAACGAAAAAAATGGAAGGTAGGAAGAAAGAAGCAAAAAGGAAGAAAGAAGCAAAAAGCAAGAAAAGAAAGAAGGAAGGAGGGAAGAAAGTAAGAGGGAAAAACGAAGGAAGGAAGGAAAGGAATAAAGGAAGGCAGGAAGAAAGAAAAAAAGGAAGGAAGGAAACAAGCAAGGAAGGAATACACTATACATGCTTCACAGTACATACATGAAAATCTTCAGCTTTATTCAGGCTTAGAGCACTCTTCAGAGCAGCAGGTGCTCCAGCACACAGTCGATAAAACACGTGATAACTTCTCTCCCCAGGACTTTGCTTGCATATACGAGATTTCTCCAGTAAATAATGAGAGATAAATCCACCAACCACTTTTGGCTAAACATGGAAAACAAACCACAATAAATACGACTAATTCAGATAACATCAACATTTTAATCGATCCAAAGAAATGGAAAAGTAATGTGTTGTTACCTTTTCATTGAAATGGACCTCAACATACTTTCCAAACCTACTGCTGTTTATGTTTCTCAATGTCTTGGCATTACCAAATGACTCAAGAAGAGGATTGGCTGGAAGAAAAAAACGAAATGCAATTGCATGTGAAGAGGTTTGTAATGTAGGAAAAAAGGAAGGAAGGAATGAATTAGAAGGAAGGAAGGAAGGAAGGAAGGAAGGAAGAAAGAAAGGAAGAAAAGAAAGGGAAAAGGAAGGAAGGAAAGAAGAAAGGAAGGAAGGAAGGAAGTAAGGAAGGAAGGAAGTAAGGAAGGAAGGAAGGAAGGAAGAACGAAAGAAAAAAAAGGAAAGAAGAAAGGAAGGAATGAAAGAAAGAAAGAAGAAAGGAAGGAAGGAAAGAAAGAAGGAAGGAAGGAAAGAAGATAGATATATTATCTTCCTATACCCTTAACAATTCATTCTTCAATATGGCCATGTTGTCCATCACCCCAAGACTCAGTCAAATACCTGAACAAAATAACAGCAAAGTAACAAACACACCTTCAAGATTTTATTGTAACAATTACATATACAACTAATACTCCACATACTGAAAACCTCTGATTGAAAACTATACTGAATACTATTCTTTCCTTCCTTCCTTCCCTCCCTCCCTTCCTCCCTCCCTCCTTCCCTCCCTCCTTCCTTCCCTCCTTCCTTCCCTCCCTCCCTCCCTTCCCTCCCTCCCTCCCTTCTCTCCCTCCCTCCCTTCTCTCCCTCCCTCCCTTCTCTCCCTCCCTCCCTTCTCTCCCTTCCTTCCTCCTTCCTCACTCACTCACTCACTCACTCACTCACTCACTCACTCACTCACTCACTCACTCACTCACTCACTCACTCACTTGTCATCACTACTCACTTCAAATCCCCTCCCTCCCTCCCTTCCCTCCCTCCCTCCCTCCCTCCCTCCTCCCTCCCTCCCTCCCTCCCTCCCTCCCTTTCCCCTCCCTCCCTCCCTCCCTCCCTCCCTCCCTCCCCTCCCTCCCTCCCTCCCTCCCTCCCTTTCCCTCCCTCCCTCCCTCCCTCCCTCCCTCCCTCCCTCCCTCCCTCCCTCCCTCCCTCCCTCCCTCCCTCCCCTCCCTCCCTCCCTCCCTCCCTCCCTCCCTCCCTCCCTCCCTCCCCTCCCTCCCTCCTCCCTCCCTCCCTCCCTCCCTCCCTCCCTCCCTCCCTCCCCCCCCCCCCTCCCTCCCTCCCTCCCTCCCTCCCCCCTCCCTCCCTCCCTCCCTCCCCCCCTCCCTCCCTCCCTCCCCTCCCCTCCCTCCCTCCCTCCCCTCCCTCCCTCCCTCCCTCCCTCCCTCCCTCCCTCCCTCCCTCCCTCCCTCCCTCCCTCCCTCCCTCCCTCCCTCCCTCCCTCCCTCCCTCCCTCCCTCCCTCCCTCCCTCCCTCCCTCCCTCCCCTCCCTCCCTCCCTCCCTCCCTCCCCTCCCTCCCTCCCTCCCTCCCTCCCTCCCTCCCTCCCTCCCTCCCTCCCTCCCTCCCTCCCTCCCTCCCTCCCTCCCTCCCTCCCTCCCTCCCTCCCTCCCTCCCTCCCTCCCTCCCTCCCTCCTCCCTCCCTCCCTCCCTCCCTCCCTCCCTCCCCCTCCCTCCCTCCCTCCCTCCCTCCCTCCCCTCCCTCCCTCCCTCCTCCTCCCTCCCTCCCTCCCTCCCTCCCTCCCTCCCTCCCTCCCTCCCTCCCTCCCTCCCTCCCTCCCTCCCTCCCTCCCCTCCCTCCCTCCCTCCCTCCCTCCCTCCCTCCCTCCCTCCCTCCCTCCCTCCCTCCCTCCCTCCCTCCCTCCCTCCCTCCCTCCCTCCCTCCCTCCCTCCCTCCCTCCCTCCCTCCCTCCCTCCCTCCCTCCCTCCCTCCCTCCCTCCCTCCCTCCCTCCCTCCCTCCCTCCCTCCCTCCTCCCCTCCCTCCCTCCCTCCCTTCCTTCCCTCCCTCCTCCCCTCCCTCCCTCCCTTCCTTCCCTCCCTCCCTTCCTTCCCTCCCTCCCCCCCATTTTACCTCAAAATGAATTTTGTTGACTCCGTTTCCCCAGTCCCAGATTCTCCTAGATAATTAAAAATAGGTACGCAAAGCGTACATGTGACCGCTTTTTACACAGAAACAGATATAGAGATTACATCCTGAATAGACCTTACTGTTTATTCACTTTTGACCCAATGGCCTCGTTTCCATCTTTACCTGTTTTGGCAATTGGCATGGCAGACGCATAAGAAGGTTATATAGCTATGTTTCCTGCACGAATTTGTTTCTCGTTGATCTTTTAATAAGCCCAAACACAAACTTATTCTTAACCCTATTGTGCACGAAACATGAGTAAATACCACACGAAAACGAGGCCATTGGGGCAAAGTGAATAAACAGTAAGGTCTATTACATCCAATTTGGCCATTTCTGAGGTAAATAAGCACCATACCTTAAAAAAATAATAAACAAAGTACTAAACTTTACACCCCCAGTCATTGGTCAGAACGTCGACCAGAAATTTAAAAGAAAAATGGCGGAAATTGCTCCTTACAATGATGTGTCATTTATATTAAAAAAACAAACAACTTACATTTTGTACAGTTCGTTAAACATGGCTCTGGATGGATAACCTTCTTGCATAAGTTGTAAAACAGAAACCATTCCAGCACACTCAAGTTGTCCGAGAATCGAGCCTCCTTCAAAATTATTGCTCTGCATCGTTCCATTGGGTTTAATACAACGAATAAAATTAGCACCCTAAAAATTGAAAAACACTTGGTTTCAACTGAATCAACATCGCACGATTTTAATTAACGATGGTTAGAGTGTCTAACCACTCATTAGAACTTAGAACGTTCCAGGTTCGAACCCTGTCTGGGGCTCAGAAATCTTTTCTGAATATTTATCCAATTTATCAATATTTATCCGATTTTCTTAATATTTATCCAATTTCAGTTGTTTTTGCTGTACAAGCTGTCGTAAGTTAAACTCAGAGAAAAACTCTGAGCTCCAGACGGGACTCGAACCCACAACCTTCCGAATGCCAGCCGGACGCTCTCACCATTGAGCCACTGGAACTCAGATGGCAGACGAGGTTGTTCTCGATATTCACACCTGGAAACGAGTCAAACCGTACGTGTCACACAAGTTCTTGTTGGCCTACAAGTCGCATTGTGTCCGTTAATTTTGTGGGTTCGCCGTTCGTCGGCCTGTCTGCAGCTCAGAATACAAAATAAATGCGTTCGGCTGGTCATATCGAAGTGAACTACCCTTATCTGCGTTCGCTGATCATTCCGATTTGCCAAGCAAACGCTGCCGTGTGAAAAGAACGATGACAAGTAGACCAAGTATTGACAACGGAAAGTTACACCCCCCCTATTCGTTGATTTCATCTGTCAAACGTATAGTTGTCATTGGACAACGTTTGTTTCAAAACTCGAAAACAACTAGTTATTCGCTAAACACTTGAACGCAAATGTAGTACTTCTATGTAAAAATATTTTAAAACAATGTACGGTTTCATGCAGCGCTCTTGAAGAAAACCGGAAGATCGTAATGTTATAAAAAGGATTTACTTCCAAATAAGAACATTCAGGTCATGACCTTCAATCACGAGATGTTCTATGTTGCATAATTTCCCGAGAAATATATTCATATAGAAAGGCGTTGTTTTACAAAACGAAAGCAAAGCTGTGAAGAAAACATCTCTGGCTTCTGTCGATCTATACTGGTAAGTTTATCGAGATTTTCCTGTGGATACCAGAAGGAAACATTAGCTTTTCTTCACTCAACGTTACTTGAACTTGATTTAAATTATTTACAGCTAAAAACTGTTAAAGAATTGTCTCAAGAATAGCGTCAACCTCACAAGAATACGAAGGAAAGCAAAGATGTGAAGGAAACATTTCGGTCATCTGTCGCCCTATACTGGTAAGTTTATCGAGATTTTGCTATCGACACAAAAAGGAATCGTTAACTTTCCTTCATTCAAGACGTTCTTTGAATTTGTTTAAATTATTTACAGAAAGAACTGCCTTGAGAATGGCGTCAAATTCAGAAGAATACGGCTACGAGGATGAGCGCTTTCAGAATGTCGTAAACCCAAACTTTCATTGTTCAATTTGTCTCAACGTTCTTAAATCACCCAAGATGTGCAGGAATAATCAACACCTTTTCTGCACACATTGTATAACGAGCCATCTCGCTAATTCACCCACCTGCCCAGAATGCATGGACGAACTCACCATACAAACCCTAAATCAAGTTCCGAGAGTTCTCATGAACTGTTTGTCAGAACTAAACATTAACTGTGATTATTACAGTCGCGGCTGCCGTGAATTCACTCAGCTTGGAAATCTTAACACGCACGTTTTGAATTGCGGCTTTGCTCCCGTGAGATGCTCCAACGAGGGGTGTGTCGTGGAGATCAATAAAAGAGATAGAATTTATCACGAGAAGGAGGTCTGTGAGTTTCGGAAACATAAATGTCATGACTGTGGCGAGATAAGGAAAGATGTCGATGAATTGAAGCAAAATCTAACCGAGCTAAAGCAAAACCAAGCCAAGATGACGGAAGACGTAGCCGAGCTAAAGCAAAACCAAGCCAAGATGACGGAAGACGTAGCCGAGCTAAAGCAAAACCAAGCCGAGCTAAAGCAAAACCAAGCCAAGATGACGGAAGACGCAGCCGAGCTAAAGCAAAACCAAGCCGAGCTAAAGCAAAACCAAGCCAAGATGACGGAAGACGTAGCCGAGCTAAAGCAAAACCAAGCAGAAATGAAAGAACAACTAAATCAACTACCTTTCCAACTAAATGAAGTCAAAGATATGTTGGTCGCGGTACTAAACAAATTGCATAATGTAGAGAAGACCATTCAACCTCCACTTCATGTTAAATCAGCTTCAAAACAAGATATTGTCATCATGGGAGGCCGCACAACTAACTACAAAGACTCCAGTTCTGTAGAGTCATTCAGCTGGGAGAAAGGAGCGTGGGCTCAACTACCACCAATGAAAGAACCTCGTCAAATAGCTTCATCGTTTGTTTACGAAAACCACGTTATTGTGAGCGGGGGATATACTGGTCGTGATGGTACTGATAGTATGGAGATGATGAACACTGAGCAAGAACCTTTGCAATGGATAACGTTTCCTGCCAAACTTCCTGCCAAGTTGTACAGTCACACAACCGTGGTTTATGAAAACCGTTTGATTGCTATTGGTGGATATAATGCGACTGAACATAGCCATTCTAACGCCATTTACGAAGTTCGTCTTATTCCTCCTTATTCTACGAAGTTGTTACGTAGAATGCCGCAGCCAAGAGGATACCATGGGACAGAACTTGTAAACAATAAGATTTTTATTTTGGGAGGAAAGACAAGCATTGCACGTAAGGATGCTATTGATAATGTTATTGTTTATGATGTTGTTAAGAATGAGTGTAAGGAAATGCGGCCATTGCCGTATGCTGTGTGGGGAATGGCGACAGTTAGTTGGAGAAACAAAGTTATTTTGATAGGTGGCTGTGATAAGAATGGTCAGGATTTAAATGATGTAATAATGTACGACATCGAATCAGGAGAGAGTGAGAGCTTACCAAAGATGATGTACAAGAGGAAAGGTTGTTCGGCGGTTGTCACTGGAGATGTCATGGTAGTGATGGGAGGGTGGAGTGATGATCAGCAATATCTTAATTCGGTGGAATGTTTTAGTTTTAGTAGTAATTCTTGGAAAGAACTTCCAGCAATGAGTGAATGTAAGGGATGGGCAACTGCTGTTGTTAAACCTATCAGTCATTGATTAAATGCTTAAGACTTCTAATTTCTTATTTGTAATAATTATGTAATTTTAATTATTTCTCGATATTTTTAAATAAAGCACACTTGTTAACAATTGTCAAGATTCTTAACTAGTAGTTTTCAGTACATCAATTTCTACTTACGGTATCTCAAAGTTTTTCCATCAGCTTGTTCAGTTGGTTCTGCAAAAAAAATATATTCTTAATTAATCTAACCTGGTCCAGATCAGTAGACCCTTAGGGACTTGTTCACACGAGGTGAGTTATCTTTGGGGGGGGGGGGGGGTTAGGGTTATCCTTACCCTTGAGATATCTCGGTGTTAGTTAATTTCCATGTTAAAAAGTAAACCGTTCACATGAGACTGAGATAACTTGGGGGATAGGGATAACTTGGTCTGAGCTATCAGGCTGAGAGGGCTAGAATCAACCCTACCTCCATGTGAACGCCTTCACCTGAGTTATCTCAGGGGGTAGGCTCAACTTTTGTATAACTACGCATGTGTAATTATGTTGTTACTCAGGATAACTTAGGGTTAACTCAGGTGTATAACTTACTCCGGGTTATCTCGGGTGTCAGGGATCACTCGGTAGTTGCATTTTCCCCGAGCCCGGTGAGGGTGCTAATCTCGACAAGTGTGGAGTCATTTACATGCGTGGACAAACGTGAAATGCGAACAAATTTCTGTGATCTGAATATTTATTTATTTGTATATATGTGTGGATGAACCATGCACGGTTAAGATTGTGGGGCACTGGGAACAATGTAGTTCTTGAAAAAAAGATTTCAAATATCAAGGAGTTTTTGGGAAACGTATATATCACTTTTGAAAGAACAGAAACAAATCAACGTCTACGCATGAAAGCAAAACAACGTCTTGAGTAGAAGGAAACCTGAGTCAGACTGAAACTCTAAAGGAGGAAAAAGCAATAGTAAAACTTGAAAACCAACGAAGAAATAAAGACTGGTGAAAAGTTTACAGTAAAAAATATAGAGCAGCCGCTCTCAGTAATCACAAACATTTAGTAGCAAAACTGTTCAAGTTTTCCTGTTTACATCCTATCACTGTTAATTTTGTTTTCTTTTTTGTGTGTCCTTAAAGTATTTTAAACGTATCCATTGCATTTCAGTTTGCTTGCCTGTTGTATTTATCTGTGGCTGCCGTTTTAATATCTTCATTTAAATGGTTTTCTTATTGTATAACCACTTGCGACTTAACGTAGCTTGCCCATAATTTGGCATAAAACTCAGAAAAGGAGAAATTTTTCTTCTGTAAGACGTACAAATGCTGTGGAAATATTTATTAACATGTAGGTGAAAACAGTTTCAGCACTCAGATTTCAAAATAAAAAATTGTTTTTGTTTAATAATAGCTTAAAGGAATTTGAAATGCCATCAATCAATATAGCCGTGGCAGCCAGCCAGGTAGTTGTTTGAGTAGTGTTCAATCAATTCAATGTTTTTGAAAAATGTTTTCAGATGCTGTAGCGATGTTTTTTTGTAAACATAGAATAAAAGAACTGTAAAATATAACCTTAATATTTTGACAAAATTTTTACACCTGCCTGTAGCCTATTTCCTAAATGTGTTTTGCATAAATGTTTTCTAATCAGGGGGTATTTACAAAAATTCATGTAAACTGCGGGTGAGGGGTTATTGCATTTATGTATTTCTAGTATCATGTGAAACAGGGTCAACTTTGACTCTAGCCCTGAGTTTTTCCTACCCCCCCCCCCCCCCCCCCCCCCCCCCCCCCCCCAAGATAACCCAGTCTCATATGAACAGGTCCTTAGAGGTGATTGCAGAAACGCTGTTCAACCATTGTTTACGATAATCAGTATTTAAACAAGTTTTCAAATACTTAGATAAGCTGTGAAAATGTTGACTATGTTAATCAAGAATTAACTATTGTCTTTGGTTTTGTAATGTTGTGGTTGAACAACGGTTAAATCTGAGGTTATATCTACACTGTTTAATAAATAAAAGAGACAAACAAACAAACAGACAAACAAACAAACAAACAAACAAACAAAACCTACAAACAAACAAACAAACATGCAGACAGACAAACAAACAAACAAATATACAGAAAAACACATAAACAAACAGACAGACAGACACATTCATACTTAATGTGTAATGATGGTAGTGTCAGCGTCAATAACTTACCAAAGCCGGCAATGTCGAGAACTCCGATGTACGTAGAAGATTTGAAAGGAAAGCATTGATTGACCTGAGCAACAATATGATCAAATAAATGAGAATACAAAGCCTTAGCCAGAGCATCTCTAGCAACAGCAGCTTGGTCGATCTTCAGTGGCACTCTAAAATAATTACAAAATAACTTGATCATTATACCAGAGGGTCATGTTTTAGCTCTGTCTGTCTGTCTGTCGTTTACTTATAGAGGCGTACAACTCTGGAACGAATTGCCAAGTCAAAGAGATGTGAAACTAATCTTAAAATTTTTTTAAAATCTCTCTCGTCACTTGCTTCCTCAAATTAATTAAATTTTTATGTATTTTTAAAAGTATTCTCAGCTTTCTTGTAAAGCAGTTACATAACTGAAGAAATTCCGAATTTAAATAAATATCTCTATCTCTGTCTATCTGTGTGTGTGTGTGTGTGTGTGTCTGTCTGTCTGTCTGTCTGTCTGTCTTTACCTCAAGCACGTACTGAATTCCTAAAAAAAAGTTTTGCATATCAGAATAAAATTTGGAACAACTTGCCAGAAAATG
The DNA here is from genome assembly GCA_035771165.1 of Paragorgia papillata. NCBI lineage: Eukaryota > Metazoa > Cnidaria > Anthozoa > Scleralcyonacea > Coralliidae > Paragorgia > Paragorgia papillata. Next base: position 606,021 of record JAWNZC010000021.1, on the reverse strand, counting down.
TAAAATGCAGTGAAAACATCAATGAGTTCAAAAGAGGCCTCGCATTATGCTTCTAATTAATTTTTAACTTTTGTAAGTTTAGTTCGGCTTTCTTGTAAAGCAGTTTATCAACTGAAGAAATTCCGACTTTAAATTAAAATATCTCTCTCTCTCTCTCTGTCTGTCTGTCTGTCTCTGTCTGTCTCTGTCTGTCTCTGTCTGTCTCTGTCTGTCTCTGTCTGTCTCTGTCTGTCTCTGTCTGTCTCTGTCTGTCTCTGTCTGTCTCTGTCTGTCTCTGTCTGTCTCTGTCTGTCTCTGTCTGTCTCTGTCTGTCTCTGTCTGTCTGTCTGTCTGTCTCTATGAATGCTGATGATACTAACATTACTGTGAGTGACAGGTTGATAAAAAAGATGATTTGCAATACAAATGAGGACCTTTTGAATATCGAACAATGGTTATTGGCAAATAAACTTAGTTTGAACACCACCAAAACTGAACATATGTTTATTGGGTCGGTTGACAATCTCAACAAAATTGAAAACACTTCACCTATACATATCAATGGTAAAGTAATAAGTATAGGTTAGTGACCGAGGTTAAGGTCACTAACCGACTTAGTTTATTCATGACACAGACGATATTTGTCATTATTTAACAAAAAAATGGTATTCTAGACGTGGTTTTAAAGCGATATAGTAGGTCATTTAATATGCAAGGTCAATAACCTATCTATTGACTGCAACACATCAAAGATAATTTATGCATGAATAAACTAAGAAGCATTAGCAGCACAAAATGTTTAGGTGTACAAATTGACCAAAAGTTGAGTTGGACAGAACATGTGGACCAGGTTTCAAAAAAGACCTCTCAAGCTATTTCTAGGCTAAAATATGTTAGAGCTCTCGTTTCCAAAGAAACAGCTTTAACTATCTTTAATTATCTGGTCCAACCATTATTTGATTATTGCGACGTTGTCTGGGATAATTTGACAGAATCCCAAGCAACAATGGTTGCGGAAACTAAAAAATCGAGCTGGACGTGTCATTACTCAACAAGGCTATGATATTCGATCAGACGTTATTAGAAATGAATTGGCCTGGGGTACGCTACATGACACTAGATGCAAACACAAACTTGTAATGATATACAAGGCGCTCAATAATTTAGTGCCAAGTTACATTACTGATTTCTTTGCTCTCTTGGATTACTCTCAAAGTTATAATCTGAGGGATCGAGACAAGAAAATTGCCTTACCCAGACCACGTACAAATTACCTTAAAAATAGCTTTCATTATAGTGGTGCTATTCTGTGGAATGACCTGCCTAGTGAAGTAATGTCAACCACATCTTTAAAATCATTTAAGAAAATAATTTCTACCTTCAGTTTCTCGGATTAACCTTACTACAGTACACTTGTAAATATTTGTATGTAACGGAGAACGAAAAAGGAAGAAGGGAAGAACGAAAAAAATGGAAGGTAGGAAGAAAGAAGTAAAAAGAAAGAAGGAAGGAGGGAAGAAAGGAAGCAGGGAAGAAAGGAAGGAGGGAAGAAAGGAAGGAAGGAGGGAAGAACCCCGGCAGGTTCGAACCCCGTCTGGCTCAGAAATCTTTTCTGAGTAATTGAGCTTGACGAACGTCCACCAAACGTCTGTTAGGATTTTATTAATATTTATCCAATTTCAGTTGTTTTTGCTGTACAAGCTGCCGTAAGTTAAACTCAGAGAAAAACTCTGAGCTCCAGACGAGACTCGAACCCACAACCTTCCGAATGCCAGCCAGACGCTCTCACCATTGAGCCACTGGAACTCAGATGGCAGACGAGGTTGTTCTCGATATTTACACATGGAAACGAGTCAAACCGTACGTGTCACACAAGTTCTTGTTGGGCTACAAGTCGCATTGTGTCCGTTAATTTTGTGGGTTCGTCGGCCTGTCTTCAGCTCAGAATACAAAATAAATGCGTTCGGCTGGTCATATCGAAGTGAACTACCCTTATCTGCGTTCGCTGATCATTCCGATTTGCCAAGCAAACGCTGCAGTGTGAAAAGAACGATGACAAGTAGCCCAAGTATTGACAACGGAAAGTTACACCCCCCGTATTCGTTGATTTCATCTGTCAAACGTATAGTTTTCATTGGACAACGTTTGTTTCAAAACTCGAAAACAACTAGTTATTCGCTAAACGCTTGAACGCAAATGTAGTACTTCTATGTAAAAAAATTATTTTAAAACAATGTACTGTTTCATGCAGCGCTCTTGAAGAAAACCGGAAGATCGTAATGAAATAAAAAGGATTTACTTCCAAATAACAATATTGGGGTCATGACCACGCTTGGCACAAAATGTATCAAAATCGCCAGAGGAAAGTGTCGCATTTTTTTTTTCAATTGTCAGCATATTTGGGAGACTGGTGACGAATTAAATTCTGAAAAATATGCGCCGTCTTTTTATAGCTCTGTAGCGCTTGGGTTTCCTATGTTAAATACGATATCACAGTGGTACCCAATCTCGTACCCAGCGCCTGCGATCCTTTTGGCTACTACCAAGAATCAGAGGCTCTGGGAAACTCCGATGAAACTCGTCATCTGATTGGTTAGTTTAAAAACAGTAAAATTTCAAATAGTATGCAACGTTGCTAACTTGTTTAATCGATTTCTCGACGTTCTGTAACACATATTTATACACGACAGACCCAAAATATAATTGAACACATGAAATAATTCAAATCAGCAACAATACCGACAATTTACAAGTTAAAACTATTATTATTGTCGCTTCGTCGCCAAACAAACATCCATCGTCTGACTCGTCTCGTAATTCTTCGCAGTTTCGTCTCAGAACTTTAAAATTATATTAGAGAATACAAGGTCGATGTAGTTTAGCTAAAATTCCTGGCAAAAAGTACAATTTCTTACCTGAGCGACTGAGCCGATTACTGCCGAGTGCTGACGGCGACGCGGACATTTAAAACACACTCGTCAAATCGTCTGGTTGACGATTTTGAGAAAAGCGAAGAAAGGCCATTTGTATCGATTGTATTGTCGAGAGCTTTCTAAAACATGTTGGGCCTTTTTTATCGGTAAACAAATATTTTTCCTGGTCTTCGAACAAGCAAACAGTCGTCGATGATTGTTACAAATTATAGGGAACTGGGAACCAGAGGACTGGGAACAAAAACCCAATTTTGGGGTCTTTTTCATCGGAGTTTCCCAGAGCCTCCGTTCCTTGGTAATGACCAAAAGGATCGCAGGCTCTGGGTACGAGATTGAGTGGTACCAAGATTGCCATGGTAATCTTTGTTCTCGCGCGATCATGTCTTCATTCTTTGTGAGCACTTTTTGCAAATTTGGAAATTCGAGCCCGGACGCTAAAATATAACAATTTAAAGCTTCAAATAACTTTTTAGTCTTAACCGATCTGGTATTTATTTTGTGCTTGTCGGAAAGCCAAAGTGTTAACTTAAGCTCGTTTCTTTTTTGTTTTTCGACTTTGGGTCTTATTAATTTTTTTGGAGCGATATTCTTGAGACGTCGCGCGCGGCCGAGGCATGTCTTTGTGATACAAGTGCTTCGTTTTGTTGGTGGGATATATGATGTAAAACCGCCTGGAAATTGCATATCGTTACAAAATATAGAAGAAACAAGAAAACTAAAGATATTCAAGTTGTGTCAAGACCATTGAAAGGAGTAAATAACCAGGTAAGAAGTGAATTGTATTAACATTTGTGAGATATCGCACGCAGATTGCGAGCTTCTGCAGTCTGATTTTTTGAATAAGATGTAGGTAATTGGACAAACACTGGGGTTATATAATGTAGATGAATATAAATTTGCATAGTATGCGGTATATGGTCTTAGGCCAAAAAGCGCATCTTGCTGTGTTCGTTGTTAGCTTGCGGAGGCAACGACGGTTGAAGGCGCAGTGTAGATTTGATACGGGTGTATGTTAAATACAATATAATAAAGGATTAAAGATACGTAAGTAATATCCAGTATATATAGCACATGGGACATAACCCTCGACAATTGTTTCGACCTTCTCATGGTCTCTTCAGGAGGGATTTGGGTTTGGCAGTTGATGTAATTATGTTGGAAAATAAACAATAAACAGCATAGAACGAGGCTAATAAATATAAATAAAAGTGTGTGCTTACCGAAGTTGTTGTTATTTCTTGACAACCAACGCGTCGTGCCTTCATTTTGCAAGAGCAGTCCTCAAGTCTTGTTTTCTTGTTGGTAGTCATATCAGTTAGTGATCAGTTAGACATGTAATGAGATCGGTTGGTTGTTCGTTATTATGTCATTGGTTTTTCTATAGTGGATGATGTATGGTGTCGTTAGGGGTTAGTTGGGGGTAATCCAGGATCCCTGTAGATAGAATTTGTGGGGATGGGTGTAGGATAGAACAATTTGAGTCAACTTTGTCTCAGTTGAGGGTTATGTCCCATGTGCTATATATACTGGATATTACTTACGTATCTTTAATCCTTTATTATATTGTATTTAACATACACCCGTATCAAATCTACACTGCGCCTTCAACCGTCGTTGCCTCCGCAAGCTAACAACGAACACAGCAAGATGCGCTTTTTGGCCTAAGACCATATACCGCATACTATGCAAATTTATATTCATCTACATTATATAACCCCAGTGTTTGTCCAATTACCTACATCTTATTCAAAAAATCTGAGAATATACATTATGTCTTTGCTGTACAATTGCCAATGAATTGTTTACATGAAGAAACGTGTTAGATAGATTTGTTGGACTTATTTAGTTATTTCGAAGCGTACAGATGCAAATGATAGCCCATGTATAAATTGGTCCATCCATGTGCAGTAAAACAATGCCAGAGCTGTGTTTTGTTATGTTTATGTACATATGTAAAGTACAGTAAACTATACTGTGCAATTATGCCATGCCTCATCTTAGCCCTAAGTTATAGCACAGTTTGTTCAATCATAGCTTATGCTTATAAATTATGTCGCTTAAATATGTATTATCTATGTGTTTACATTACTGTATGGTTACATTTACAGTATCTCAATTTAGTGTCACATATATATTTTTATATATATGTTTTTGTTTCTTTGCTGGTGCACAAGTACAGCTTGTGTACATGTATTATTGCTTTATTTATACTGTGCCACAGAGCTATATTTACATATAATATTAGCCGATGATATAAATGGCAGAACATGTCTTTATTATGCTTGTTTTAGCTGTGCAGCTGTTACAGAGCTAGCTCATACTCAAAGTGTATCAGAGCTGTTTATTTGTTGATGTACAAGCTGTACCATGCTTCTTTTATTAAATCACTCAAAGGCTTAGTAATGTGAGTTAGGCTATCATTGTAGTATATTGTACTGAGTGATGAACCATATACTGGACAAGTAGAGAAAAATCAACTTGGCCCAGCTGGGATTCAAACCCACAACCTTCGGTTTACTAGCTACAGGTCAAGTTGGGAGCTGTTGGTTGGTTATTCTCCACCCGAGTTCATTGTCCCATAATAATTGTTCTATATATATTATAGCTATTTCAATTACAACTGAGCTCTTACCTGAATCTTTGTCTTTGACACAGACTGACACAGAGCTATTTATATTATGCAATTGTCTACTCTTATGATAATATAAATTGTATCAAAGAGCTGTGTTTATTTGCTGAATATGCACATCTATAAACATCGCATATTATCTTTTTCTGTTTATAGTGTTGAACAGTTGTGTTGCAGATGAAGGGACCTTATCTCTTTCAGTGTCACCCACCTGGCTGGTCTTGTATCTACTTACAGTTACTGAGGACTATCTGATTTATAGAGTCCTGAATATATGTGTAATGTGTATATCGCAAGTAATTCAATTTAAATAGTAGCACAAAGAATTTAAACGAGCTTCAATTTTCACTACTTATGAAGTGGGAAAAGAAGTATACATTTATTGTCTTGATTTTGTAGTACAGCAGCTTTTAAACCTATGCTGTGATCAGATGCAAAATACTAATTCTTCTCTGTCTTGTTTTATATATTAAACTGAAAATTTAAGCAGAGTTTGCAGGAGTGTGTGGTGGGGGTGGGGTGGGGGTGGGGGGAGGGGGACTGGGTAGGTATTGGGAGAGGGGTTGATTGGTTTGATGAGAGGATGGCTGAGTTTAGGGAAAGAGTAGGGTAGAATAATGATTTGCAGCTATTACCATGATACACCATTCTTGAATTTAAAAGGCAGTGAAGCTAAGTTTTAATTGTTTTCTTCTACAATTTTGATGTTTTCAGGGGGGTGCCAAGAAACATATTTAGAATACTTCAACTACAGTATACTGTACAGGCAGTACAAAAATGTTTTACATTGATATTTGCCTAGGTATATGCTGTACCATATTCTTGACCCACAATGACTCTCTATTTTGAATTAAGAGGTGTGTCACTCACTGTCAGGACTGCTGATAATCTCTGTCAAACAAATCCTTCACCAGTCAATATTAAGAGTAAATCAACTTAAAGCAGATTGTTATTGTGAAAGCAAAATAATTGCATGGCACAATACCGAAAATTCACAGTATTTTTCTGCTGACAAGTATATTTAACTAGATTAGAGAACCAGATCTGAGTCATTTGACATTTCGGCTTCGAACATTTGTTATAAATACACCATACGGCCTTCTAGTCCGAAACTATTTTGTAAAAAATTTACAACCCGAGAAAGCTGAACAGTTTCTGAGCGATCACGAAGTAGTGCCGTACAACTATCATACTTCTTTACTGCACAATCGAACTACGACCAGTAACTCAGTTGCAAGTCCCCGGCCATTTTGTTTCTTTTTTGGAGGAAAACCGCTGTGCGCAATGCATGGCGACCTTCGGTCGTGGAGATCAATAAAAGAGATAGAATTTATCACGAGAAGGAGGTTTGTGAGTTTGGGAAAGTCAAATGTCATGATTGTGGCGAGATAAGGAAAGATGTCGATGAATTGAAGCAAAATCTAACCGAGCTAAAGCAAAACCAAGCCAACATGGCGGAAGACGTAGCCAAGCTGAAGGAAGATGTTGCAGAAGTGAAGGAAGGCCAAGCCGAGCTAAAGCAAAACCAAGCCAAGATGACAGAAGACGTAGCCGAGCTAAAGCAAACCCAAGCAGAAATGAAAGAACAACTAAATCAACTACCTTTCCAACTAAATGAAGTCAAAGATATGTTGGTCGCGGTACTAAACAAATTGCATAATGTAGAGAAGACCATTCAACCTCCACTTCATGTTAAATCAGCCTCAAAACAAGATATTGTCATCATAGGAGGCCGCACACAACTAAGTACCACAAAGACTCCAGTTCTGTAGAGTCATTCAGCTGGGAGAAAGGAGCGTGGGTTCAACTACCACCAATGAAAGAACGTCGTTCAGAACCTTCATCGTCTGTTTACGAAAACCACGTTATTGTGAGCGGGGGATATACTGGTTGGGATGTTACTGATAGTATGGAGATGATGAACACTGAGCAAGAACCTTTGCAATGGATAACATTTCCTGCCAAACTTCCTGCCAAGTTGTGCGGTCACACAACCGTGGTTTATGAAAACCGTTTGTTCGTTATTGGTGGATATAATGCGACTGAATGTAGCCATTCTAACGCCATTTACGAAGTTCATCTTATTCCTCCTTATTCTACGAAGTTGTTACGTAGAATGCCGCAGCCAAGAAGAGACCATGGGACAGAACTTGTAAACAATAAGATTTTTATTTTGGGAGGAAGGACAAGCACTGCAAGTAAGGATACTATTGATAATGTTATTGTTTATGATGTTGTTAAGAATGAGTGTAAGGAAATGCGGCCATTGCCGTATGCTGTGTGGGGAATGGCGACAGTTAGTTGGAGAAACAAAGTTGTTTTGATAGGTGGCTGTGATAAGAATAATCAGGCTTTAAATGATGTAATAATGTACGACATCGAATCAGGAGAGAGTGAGAGCTTACCAAAGATGAGGTACAAGAGGTTGGGTTGTTCAGCGGTCGTCACTGGAGATGTCATGGTAGTGATGGGAGGGTGGAATGGAGATCAGGGATGTCTTAATTCAGTGGAATGTTTTAGTTTTAGTAGTAATTCTTGGAAAGAACTTCCAGCAATGATGGAAGCAATGATGGAAGCAAGACGATATGCAACTGCTATTGTTAAACCTATCAGTCATTGATTAAATGCTTAAGACTTCTAATTTCTTATTTGTAATTATGTAATTTTAATTATTTCTCCATATTTTTAAATAAAGCACACTTGTTAACAATTGTCAAGATTCTTAACTAGTAGTTTTCAGTACATCAATTTCTACTTACAGCATCTCGAAGTTTTTCCATCAGCTTGTTCAGTTGGTTCTACAAAAAAAATATATTCTTAATTAATCTAACCTGGTTCAGATCAGTAGACCCTTAGGGCCTTGTTCACATGAGGTGAGTTATCTTGGGGGGGTGGGGGGGGGGGTAGGGTTATCCCTACCCTCGAGATATCTCAGTGTTAATTCATTTCCATGTTAAAAAGTAAACTGTTCACATGAGACTGAGATAACTTGGGGGATAGGGATAACTTGGTCTGAGCTATTGGGCTGAGAGGGCTAGAATCAACCCTACCTCCATGTGAACGCCTTCAACTGAGTTATCTCAGGGGGTAGGGTCAACTTTTGTATAACTACGCATGTGTAACTATGTTGTTACTCAGGATAACTTGGGGTGAAGCGTTCACATGAAGTTAGGGTTATCTCGGGTGTCAGGCATGTGAAACAGGGTCAACTTTGACCCTAGCCCTCGAGTTTTTCCTACCCCCTGAGATAACCCAGTCTCATATGAACAGGTCCTTAGAGGTGATTGCAGAAACACTGTTCAACCATTGTTTACGATAATCAGTATTTAAACAAGTTTTCAAATACTTAGATAAACTGCGAAAATGTTGACTACCTATGTTAATTGACAATTAACTATTGTCTTTGGTTTTGTAATGTTGTGGTCAATGACAGTTAAATGCAAGGTTGTATCTACACTGTTTAATAAATAAAACAGACAAACAAACAGACAAACAAACAAAACTTACAAACAAACAAACATGCAGACAGACATACATACAAATAAACAAACAAATAGACAGAAAAACACATGGACAAACACACAAACAGACAGACAGACACATTCATACTTAATGTGTAATGATGGTAGTGTCAGCGTCAATAACTTACCAAAGCCAGCAATGTCGAGAACTCCGATGTACGTAGAAGATTTGAAAGGAAAACATTGATTGACCTGAGCAACAATATGATCAAATAAATGAGAATACAAAGCCTTAGCCAGAGCATCTCTAGCAGCAGCAGCTTGGTCGATCTTCAGTGGCACTCTAAAATAATTACAAAATAACTTGATCATTATACCAGAGGGTCATGTTTTAGCTCTGTCTGTCTGTCGTTTACTTATAGAGGTGTACAACTCTGGAACGAATTGCCAAGTCAAAGAGATGTGAAACTAATCTTAAAAATTTAAAAAAATCTCTCTCATCACTTGCTTCCTCAAATTAATTAAATTTTTATGTATTTTTAAAAGTATTCTCAGCTTTCTTGTAAAGCAGTTACATAACTGAAGAAATTCCGAATTTAAATAAATACCTCTATCTCTGTCTGTCTATCTGTGTGTGTGTGTGTGTGTGTGTGTGTGTCTGGCTGGCTGTCTGTCTGTCTGTCTCTATGTATGTATGCTGATGATACTAACATTACCGTGAGTGACAGGTCGATAAAAAAGATGATTTGCAATACAAATGAGGACCTTTTGAATATCGAACAATGGTTATTAGCAAATAAACTTAGTTTGAACACCACAAAACTGAACATATGTTTATTGGGTCAGTTGACAATCTCAACAAAATTGAAAACACTTCACCTATACCTATCAATGGTAAAGTAATAAGTATAGGTTAGTGACCGAGGTTAAGGTCACTAACCGATTTAGTTTATTCATGACACAGACGATATTTGTCCTTATTTAACAAAAAAATGGTATTCTAGACGTGGTTTTAAAGCGATATAGTAGGTCATTTAATATGCAAGGTCAATAACCTATTTATTGACCGCGGCACATCAAAGATAATTTATGCATGAATAAACTAAGAAGCGTTAGCACCACAAAATATTTAGGTGTACAAATTGACCAAAAGTTGAGTTGGACAGAACATGTGGACCAGGTTTCAAAAAAGACCTCAAGCTATTTCTGGGCTAAAATATGTTAGAGCTCTCGTTTCCAAAGAAACAGCTTTAACTATCTTTAATTATCTGGTCCAACCATTATTTGATTATTGTGACGTTGTCTGGGATAATTTGACAGAATCCCAAGCAACAATGGTTGCGGAAACTAAAAAATCGAGCTGGACGTGTCATTACTCAACAAGGCTATGATATTCGATCAGACGTTATTAGAAATGAATTGGCCTGGGGTACGCTACATGACACTAGATGCAAACACAAACTTGTAATGATATACAAGGCGCTCAATAATTTAGTGCCAAGTTACATTACTGATTTCTTTCATCTCTTGGATTACTCTCAAAGTTATAATCTGAGGGATCGAGACAAGAAAATTGCCTTACCCAGACCGCGTACAAATTACCTTAAAAATAGCTTTCATTATAGTGGTGCTATTCTGTGGAATGACCTGCCTAGTGAAGTAATGTCAACCACATCTTTAAAATCATTTAAGAAAATAATTTCTACCTTCAGTTTCTCGGATTAACCTTACTACAGTACACTTGTAAATATTTGTATGTAACAAAGAACGAAAAAGGAAAAAGGGAAGAACGAAAAAAATGGAAGGTAGGAAGAAAGAAGCAAAAAGAAAGAAGGAAGGAGGGAAGAAAGGAAGGAGGGAAGAAAGGAAGGAAGGAGGGAAGAAAGGAAGGAGGGAAGAAAGGAAGGAAGGAAGAACCCCGGCAGGTTCGAACCCTGTCTGGCTCAGAAATCTTTTCTGAGTAATTGAGCTTGACGAACGTCCACCAAGCGTCTGTTATAGGATTTTATTAATATTTATCCAATTTCAGTTGTTTTTGCTGTACAAGCTGTCGTAAGTTAAACTCAGAGAAAAACTCTGAGCTCCAGACGGGACTCGAACCCACAACCTTCCGAATGCCAGCCAGACGCTCTCACCATTGAGCCACTGGAACTCAGATGGCAGACGAGGTTGTTCTCGATATTTACACCTGGAAACGAGTCAAACCGTACGTGTCACACAAGTTCTTGTTGGGCTACAAGTCGCATTGTGTCCGTTAATTTTGTGGGTTCGTCGGCCTGTCTTCAGCTCAGAATACAAAATAAATGCGTTCGGCTGGTCATATCGAAGTGAACTACCCTTATCTGCGTTCGCTGATCATTCCGATTTGCCAAGCAAACGCTGCAGTGTGAAAAGAACGATGACAAGTAGCCCAAGTATTGACAACGGAAAGTTACACCCCCCGTATTCGTTGATGTCATCTGTCAAACGTATAGTTTTCATTGGACAACGTTTGTTTCAAAACTCGAAAACAACTAGTTATTCGCTAAACGCTTGAACGCAAATGTAGTACTTCTATGTAAAAAAATTATTTTAAAACAATGTACTGTTTCATGCAGCGCTCTTGAAGAAAACCGGAAGATCGTAATGAAATAAAAAGGATTTACTTCCAAATAACAATATTGCGGTCATGACCACGCTTGGCACAAAATGTATCAAAATCGCCAGAGGAAAGTGTCGCATTTTTTTTTTCAATTGTCAGCATATTTGGGAGACTGGTGACGAATTAAATTCTGAAAAATATGCGCCGTCTTTTTATAGCTCTGTAGCGCTTGGGTTTCCTATGTTAAATACGATATCACAGTGGTACCCAATCTCGTACCCAGCGCCTGCGATCCTTTTGGCTACTACCAAGAATCAGAGGCTCTGGGAAACTCCGATGAAACTCGTCATCTGATTGGTTAGTTTAAAAACAGTAAAATTTCAAATAGTATGCAACGTTGCTAACTTGTTTAATCGATTTCTCGACGTTCTGTAACACATATTTATACACGACAGACCCAAAATATAATTGAACACATGAAATAATTCAAATCAGCAACAATACCGACAATTTACAAGTTAAAACTATTATTATTGTCGCTTCGTCGCCAAACAAACATCCATCGTCTGACTCGTCTCGTAATTCTTCGCAGTTTCGTCTCAGAACTTTAAAATTATATTAGAGAATACAAGGTCGATGTAGTTTAGCTAAAATTCCTGGCAAAAAGTACAATTTCTTACCTGAGCGACTGAGCCGATTACTGCCGAGTGCTGACGGCGACGCGGACATTTAAAACACACTCGTCAAATCGTCTGGTTGACGATTTTGAGAAAAGCGAAGAAAGGCCATTTGTATCGATTGTATTGTCGAGAGCTTTCTAAAACATGTTGGGCCTTTTTTATCGGTAAACAAATATTTTTCCTGGTCTTCGAACAAGCAAACAGTCGTCGATGATTGTTACAAATTATAGGGAACTGGGAACCAGAGGACTGGGAACAAAAACCCAATTTTGGGGTCTTTTTCATCGGAGTTTCCCAGAGCCTCCGTTCCTTGGTAATGACCAAAAGGATCGCAGGCTCTGGGTACGAGATTGAGTGGTACCAAGATTGCCATGGTAATCTTTGTTCTCGCGCGATCATGTCTTCATTCTTTGTGAGCACTTTTTGCAAATTTGGAAATTCGAGCCCGGACGCTAAAATATAACAATTTAAAGCTTCAAATAACTTTTTAGTCTTAACCGATCTGGTATTTATTTTGTGCTTGTCGGAAAGCCAAAGTGTTAACTTAAGCTCGTTTCTTTTTTGTTTTTCGACTTTGGGTCTTATTAATTTTTTTGGAGCGATATTCTTGAGACGTCGCGCGCGGCCGAGGCATGTCTTTGTGATACAAGTGCTTCGTTTTGTTGGTGGGATATATGATGTAAAACCGCCTGGAAATTGCATATCGTTACAAAATATAGAAGAAACAAGAAAACTAAAGATATTCAAGTTGTGTCAAGACCATTGAAAGGAGTAAATAACCAGGTAAGAAGTGAATTGTATTAACATTTGTGAGATATCGCACGCAGATTGCGAGCTTCTGCAGTCTGATTTTTTGAATAAGATGTAGGTAATTGGACAAACACTGGGGTTATATAATGTAGATGAATATAAATTTGCATAGTATGCGGTATATGGTCTTAGGCCAAAAAGCGCATCTTGCTGTGTTCGTTGTTAGCTTGCGGAGGCAACGACGGTTGAAGGCGCAGTGTAGATTTGATACGGGTGTATGTTAAATACAATATAATAAAGGATTAAAGATACGTAAGTAATATCCAGTATATATAGCACATGGGACATAACCCTCGACAATTGTTTCGACCTTCTCATGGTCTCTTCAGGAGGGATTTGGGTTTGGCAGTTGATGTAATTATGTTGGAAAATAAACAATAAACAGCATAGAACGAGGCTAATAAATATAAATAAAAGTGTGTGCTTACCGAAGTTGTTGTTATTTCTTGACAACCAACGCGTCGTGCCTTCATTTTGCAAGAGCAGTCCTCAAGTCTTGTTTTCTTGTTGGTAGTCATATCAGTTAGTGATCAGTTAGACATGTAATGAGATCGGTTGGTTGTTCGTTATTATGTCATTGGTTTTTCTATAGTGGATGATGTATGGTGTCGTTAGGGGTTAGTTGGGGGTAATCCAGGATCCCTGTAGATAGAATTTGTGGGGATGGGTGTAGGATAGAACAATTTGAGTCAACTTTGTCTCAGTTGAGGGTTATGTCCCATGTGCTATATATACTGGATATTACTTACGTATCTTTAATCCTTTATTATATTGTATTTAACATACACCCGTATCAAATCTACACTGCGCCTTCAACCGTCGTTGCCTCCGCAAGCTAACAACGAACACAGCAAGATGCGCTTTTTGGCCTAAGACCATATACCGCATACTATGCAAATTTATATTCATCTACATTATATAACCCCAGTGTTTGTCCAATTACCTACATCTTATTCAAAAAATCTGAGAATATACATTATGTCTTTGCTGTACAATTGCCAATGAATTGTTTACATGAAGAAACGTGTTAGATAGATTTGTTGGACTTATTTAGTTATTTCGAAGCGTACAGATGCAAATGATAGCCCATGTATAAATTGGTCCATCCATGTGCAGTAAAACAATGCCAGAGCTGTGTTTTGTTATGTTTATGTACATATGTAAAGTACAGTAAACTATACTGTGCAATTATGCCATGCCTCATCTTAGCCCTAAGTTATAGCACAGTTTGTTCAATCATAGCTTATGCTTATAAATTATGTCGCTTAAATATGTATTATCTATGTGTTTACATTACTGTATGGTTACATTTACAGTATCTCAATTTAGTGTCACATATATATTTTTATATATATGTTTTTGTTTCTTTGCTGGTGCACAAGTACAGCTTGTGTACATGTATTATTGCTTTATTTATACTGTGCCACAGAGCTATATTTACATATAATATTAGCCGATGATATAAATGGCAGAACATGTCTTTATTATGCTTGTTTTAGCTGTGCAGCTGTTACAGAGCTAGCTCATACTCAAAGTGTATCAGAGCTGTTTATTTGTTGATGTACAAGCTGTACCATGCTTCTTTTATTAAATCACTCAAAGGCTTAGTAATGTGAGTTAGGCTATCATTGTAGTATATTGTACTGAGTGATGAACCATATACTGGACAAGTAGAGAAAAATCAACTTGGCCCAGCTGGGATTCAAACCCACAACCTTCGGTTTACTAGCTACAGGTCAAGTTGGGAGCTGTTGGTTGGTTATTCTCCACCCGAGTTCATTGTCCCATAATAATTGTTCTATATATATTATAGCTATTTCAATTACAACTGAGCTCTTACATGAATCTTTGTCTTTGACACAGACTGACACAGAGCTATTTATATTATGCAATTGTCTACTCTTATGATAATATAAATTGTATCAAAGAGCTGTGTTTATTTGCTGAATATGCACATCTATAAACATCGCATATTATCTTTTTCTGTTTATAGTGTTGAACAGTTGTGTTGCAGATGAAGGGACCTTATCTCTTTCAGTGTCACCCACCTGGCTGGTCTTGTATCTACTTACAGTTACTGAGGACTATCTGATTTATAGAGTCCTGAATATATGTGTAATGTGTATATCGCAAGTAATTCAATTTAAATAGTAGCACAAAGAATTTAAACGAGCTTCAATTTTCACTACTTATGAAGTGGGAAAAGAAGTATACATTTATTGTCTTGATTTTGTAGTACAGCAGCTTTTAAACCTATGCTGTGATCAGATGCAAAATACTAATTCTTCTCTGTCTTGTTTTATATATTAAACTGAAAATTTAAGCAGAGTTTGCAGGAGTGTGTGGTGGGGGTGGGGTGGGGGTGGGGGGAGGGGGACTGGGTAGGTATTGGGAGAGGGGTTGATTGGTTTGATGAGAGGATGGCTGAGTTTAGGGAAAGAGTAGGGTAGAATAATGATTTGCAGCTATTACCATGATACACCATTCTTGAATTTAAAAGGCAGTGAAGCTAAGTTTTAATTGTTTTCTTCTACAATTTTGATGTTTTCAGGGGGGTGCCAAGAAACATATTTAGAATACTTCAACTACAGTATACTGTACAGGCAGTACAAAAATGTTTTACATTGATATTTGCCTAGGTATATGCTGTACCATATTCTTGACCCACAATGACTCTCTATTTTGAATTAAGAGGTGTGTCACTCACTGTCAGGACTGCTGATAATCTCTGTCAAACAAATCCTTCACCAGTCAATATTAAGAGTAAATCAACTTAAAGCAGATTGTTATTGTGAAAGCAAAATAATTGCATGGCACAATACCGAAAATTCACAGTATTTTTCTGCTGACAAGTATATTTAACTAGATTAGAGAACCAGATCTGAGTCATTTGACATTTCGGCTTCGAACATTTGTTATAAATACACCATACGGCCTTCTAGTCCGAAACTATTTTGTAAAAAATTTACAACCCGAGAAAGCTGAACAGTTTCTGAGCGATCACGAAGTAGTGCCGTACAACTATCATACTTCTTTACTGCACAATCGAACTACGACCAGTAACTCAGTTGCAAGTCCCCGGCCATTTTGTTTCTTTTTTGGAGGAAAACCGCTGTGCGCAATGCATGGCGACCTTCGGTCGTGGAGATCAATAAAAGAGATAGAATTTATCACGAGAAGGAGGTTTGTGAGTTTGGGAAAGTCAAATGTCATGATTGTGGCGAGATAAGGAAAGATGTCGATGAATTGAAGCAAAATCTAACCGAGCTAAAGCAAAACCAAGCCAACATGGCGGAAGACGTAGCCAAGCTGAAGGAAGATGTTGCAGAAGTGAAGGAAGGCCAAGCCGAGCTAAAGCAAAACCAAGCCAAGATGACAGAAGACGTAGCCGAGCTAAAGCAAACCCAAGCAGAAATGAAAGAACAACTAAATCAACTACCTTTCCAACTAAATGAAGTCAAAGATATGTTGGTCGCGGTACTAAACAAATTGCATAATGTAGAGAAGACCATTCAACCTCCACTTCATGTTAAATCAGCCTCAAAACAAGATATTGTCATCATAGGAGGCCGCACAACTAAGTACCACAAAGACTCCAGTTCTGTAGAGTCATTCAGCTGGGAGAAAGGAGCGTGGGTTCAACTACCACCAATGAAAGAACGTCGTTCAGAACCTTCATCGTCTGTTTACGAAAACCACGTTATTGTGAGCGGGGGATATACTGGTTGGGATGTTACTGATAGTATGGAGATGATGAACACTGAGCAAGAACCTTTGCAATGGATAACATTTCCTGCCAAACTTCCTGCCAAGTTGTGCGGTCACACAACCGTGGTTTATGAAAACCGTTTGTTCGTTATTGGTGGATATAATGCGACTGAATGTAGCCATTCTAACGCCATTTACGAAGTTCATCTTATTCCTCCTTATTCTACGAAGTTGTTACGTAGAATGCCGCAGCCAAGAAGAGACCATGGGACAGAACTTGTAAACAATAAGATTTTTATTTTGGGAGGAAGGACAAGCACTGCAAGTAAGGATACTATTGATAATGTTATTGTTTATGATGTTGTTAAGAATGAGTGTAAGGAAATGCGGCCATTGCCGTATGCTGTGTGGGGAATGGCGACAGTTAGTTGGAGAAACAAAGTTGTTTTGATAGGTGGCTGTGATAAGAATAATCAGGCTTTAAATGATGTAATAATGTACGACATCGAATCAGGAGAGAGTGAGAGCTTACCAAAGATGAGGTACAAGAGGTTGGGTTGTTCAGCGGTCGTCACTGGAGATGTCATGGTAGTGATGGGAGGGTGGAATGGAGATCAGGGATGTCTTAATTCAGTGGAATGTTTTAGTTTTAGTAGTAATTCTTGGAAAGAACTTCCAGCAATGATGGAAGCAATGATGGAAGCAAGACGATATGCAACTGCTATTGTTAAACCTATCAGTCATTGATTAAATGCTTAAGACTTCTAATTTCTTATTTGTAATTATGTAATTTTAATTATTTCTCCATATTTTTAAATAAAGCACACTTGTTAACAATTGTCAAGATTCTTAACTAGTAGTTTTCAGTACATCAATTTCTACTTACAGCATCTCGAAGTTTTTCCATCAGCTTGTTCAGTTGGTTCTACAAAAAAAATATATTCTTAATTAATCTAACCTGGTTCAGATCAGTAGACCCTTAGGGCCTTGTTCACATGAGGTGAGTTATCTTGGGGGGGTGGGGGGGGGGTAGGGTTATCCCTACCCTCGAGATATCTCAGTGTTAATTCATTTCCATGTTAAAAAGTAAACTGTTCACATGAGACTGAGATAACTTGGGGGATAGGGATAACTTGGTCTGAGCTATTGGGCTGAGAGGGCTAGAATCAACCCTACCTCCATGTGAACGCCTTCACCTGAGTTATCTCAGGGGGTAGGGTCAACTTTTGTATAACTACGCATGTGTAACTATGTTGTTACTCAGGATAACTTGGGGTGAAGCGTTCACATGAAGTTAGGGTTATCTCGGGTGTCAGGCATGTGAAACAGGGTCAACTTTGACCCTAGCCCTCGAGTTTTTCCTACCCCCTGAGATAACCCAGTCTCATATGAACAGGTCCTTAGAGGTGATTGCAGAAACACTGTTCAACCATTGTTTACGATAATCAGTATTTAAACAAGTTTTCAAATACTTAGATAAACTGCGAAAATGTTGACTACCTATGTTAATTGACAATTAACTATTGTCTTTGGTTTTGTAATGTTGTGGTCAATGACAGTTAAATGCAAGGTTGTATCTACACTGTTTAATAAATAAAACAGACAAACAGACAAACAAACAGACAAACAAACAAAACTTACAAACAAACAAACATGCAGACAGACATACAAATAAACAAACAAATAGACAGAAAAACACATGGACAAACACACAAACAGACAGACAGACACATTCATACTTAATGTGTAATGATGGTAGTGTCAGCGTCAATAACTTACCAAAGCCAGCAATGTCGAGAACTCCGATGTACGTAGAAGATTTGAAAGGAAAACATTGATTGACCTGAGCAACAATATGATCAAATAAATGAGAATACAAAGCCTTAGCCAGAGCATCTCTAGCAGCAGCAGCTTGGTCGATCTTCAGTGGCACTCTAAAATAATTACAAAATAACTTGATCATTATACCAGAGGGTCATGTTTTAGCTCTGTCTGTCTGTCGTTTACTTATAGAGGTGTACAACTCTGGAACGAATTGCCAAGTCAAAGAGATGTGAAACTAATCTTAAAAATTTAAAAAAATCTCTCTCATCACTTGCTTCCTCAAATTAATTAAATTTTTATGTATTTTTAAAAGTATTCTCAGCTTTCTTGTAAAGCAGTTACATAACTGAAGAAATTCCGAATTTAAATAAATACCTCTATCTCTGTCTGTCTATCTGTGTGTGTGTGTGTCTGTCTGTCTGTCTGTCTCTATGTATGTATGCTGATGATACTAACATTACCGTGAGTGATAGGTCGATAAAAAAGATGACTTGCAATACAAATGAGGACCTTTTGAATATCGAACAATGGTTATTAGCAAATAAACTTAGTTTGAACACCACCAAAACTGAACATATGTTTATTGGGTCAGTTGACAATCTCAACAAAATTGAAAACACTTCACCTATACATATCAATGGTAAAGTAATAAGTATAGGTTAGTGACCGAGGTTAAGGTCACTAACCAACTTAGTTTATTCATGACACAGACGATATTTGTCGTTATTTAACAAAAAAATGGTATTCTAGACGTGGTTTTAAAGCGATATAGTAGGTCATTTAATATGCAAGGTCAATAACCTATTTATTGCATGACCGCGGCACATCAAAGATAATTTATGCATGAATAAACTAAGAAGCGTTAGCGGCACAAAATATTTAGGTGTACAAATTGACCAAAAGTTGAGTTGGACAGAACATGTGGACCAGGTTTCAAAAAAGACCTCTCAAGCTATTTCTGGGCTAAAATATGTTAGAGCTCTCGTTTCCAAAGAAACAGCTTTAACTATCTTTAATTATCTCGTCCAACCATTATTTGATTATTGCGACGTTGTCTGGGATAATTTGACAGAATCCCAAGCAACAATGGTTGCGGAAACTAAAAAATCCAGCTGGACGTGTCATTACTCAACAAGGCTATGATATTCGATCAGACGTTATTAGAAATGAATTGGCCTGGGGTACGCTACATGACACTAGATGCAAACACAAACTTGTAATGATATACAAGGCGCTCAATAATTTAGTGCCAAGTTACATTACTGATTTCTTTGATCTGTTGGATTACTCTCAAAGTTATAATCTGAGGGATCGAGACAAGAAAATTGCCTTACCCAGACCGCGTACAAATTACCTTAAAAATAGCTTTCATTATAGTGGTGCTATTCTGTGGAATGACCTGCCTAGTGAAGTAATGTCAACCACATCTTTAAAATCATTTAAGAAAATAATTTCTACCTTCAGTTTCTCGGATTAACCTTACTACAGTACACTTGTAAATATTTGTATGTAACGAAGAACGAAAAAGGAAGAAGGGAAGAACGAAAAAAATGGAAGGTACGAAGAAAGAAGCAAAAAGAAAGAAGGAAGGAGGGAAGAAAGGAAGGAGGGAAGAAAGGAAGGAAGGAGGGAAGAACCCCGGCAGGTTCGAACCCCGTCTGGCTCAGAAATCTTTTCTGAGTAATTGAGCTTGACGAACGTTGACCAAACGTCTGTTAGGATTTTCTTAATATTTATCCAATTTCAGTTGTTTTTGCTGTACAAGCTGCCGTAAGTTAAACTCACAGGAAAACTCTGAGCTCCAGACGGGACTCGAACCCACAACCTTCCGAATGCCAGCCAGACGCTCTCACCATTGAGCCACTGGAACTCAGATGGCAGACGAGGTTGTTCTCGATATTTACACATGGAAACGAGTCAAACCGTCACACAAGTTCTTGTTGGGCTACAAGTCGCATTGTGTCCGTTAATTTTGTGGGTTCGTCGGCCTGTCTGCAGCTCAGCCGATACAAAATAAATGCGTTCGGCTGGTCATATCGAAGTGAACTAGCCTTATCTGCGTTCGCTGATCATTCCGATTTGCCAAGCAAACGCTGCCGTGTGAAAAGAACGATGACAAGTAGACCAAGTATTGACAACGGAAAGTTACACCCCCTATTCGTTGATTTCATCTGTCAAACGTATAGTTGTCATTGGACAACGTTTGTTTCAAAACTCGAAAACAACTAGTTATTCGCTAAACACTTGAACGCAAATGTAGTACTTCTATGTAAAAAAATATTTTAAAACAATGTACTGTTTCATGCAGCGCTCTTGAAGAAAACCGGAAGATCGTAATGTAATAAAAAGGATTTACTTCCAAATAACAATATTGCGGTCATGACCTTCAATCACGAGATGTTCATGATCATAAGAAAGGCGTTGTTTTACAAAACGAAAGCAAAGCTGTGAAGAAAACATCTCTGGCTTCTGTCGCTCTTTATACTGGTAAGTTTATCGAGATTTTCCTATGGATACCAGAAGGAAACATTAGCTTTTCTTCAGTCAACGTTACTTGAACTTGATTTAAATTATTTACAGCTAAAAACTGTTAAAGCGGAATTGCCTCAAGAATAGCGTCAACCTCACAAGAAAATCAATAAAAGAGATAGAATTTATCACGAGAAGGAGGTCTGTCAGTTTCGTAAAGCTAAATGTCATGATTGTGGCGAGATAAGGAAAGATGTCGATGAATTGAAGCAAAACCAAGCAGAACTGATGGAAAATCAAGCCAAGCTGACAGAAGACGTAGCAGAAGTAAAGGAAGGCCAAGCCAAGATGACGGAAGACGTAGCCGAGCTGAAGCAAAACCAAGCCAAGATGACGGAAGGCCTAGCCGAGCTAAAGCAAAACCAAGCCGAGCTAAAGCAAAACCAAGCAGAAATGAAAGAACAACTAAATCAACTACCTTTCCAACTAAATGAAGTCAAAGATATGTTGGTCGCGGTACTAAACAAATTGCATAATGTAGATAAATCAACCTCAAAACAAGATATTGTCGTCATAGGAGGCGAAACAACTAACTACGAAGCCTCCAGTTTTGTAGAGTCATTTAGCTGGGAGAAAGGAGCGTGGGTTGAACTACCACCGATGAA
Organism: Paragorgia papillata; assembly: GCA_035771165.1. Lineage (NCBI taxonomy): Eukaryota > Metazoa > Cnidaria > Anthozoa > Scleralcyonacea > Coralliidae > Paragorgia > Paragorgia papillata. The sequence continues at coordinate 584,282 of JAWNZC010000021.1, read as the reverse complement.
AGAACGTCGTTCAGAACCTTCATCGTCTGTTTACGAAAACCACGTTATTGTGAGCGGGGGAATTACTGATCGTGATTCTACTGATAGTAGTATGGAGATGATGAAGACTGAGCAAGAACCTTTGCAATGGATAACATTTCCTGCCAAACTTCCTGCCAAGTTGTTCAGTCACACAACCGTGGTTTATGAAAACCGTTTGATTCTTATTGGTGGATATAATAAGATTGATAATAGAAATTCTAACGCCATTTACGAAGTTCATCTTATTCCTCCTTATTGTACAAAGTTGTTACGTAGAATGCCGCAGCCAAGAGAACACCATGGGACAGAACTTGTAAACAATAAGATTTTTATTTTGGGAGGAAGGACAAGCTTTGCAAGTAAGGATATTATTGATAGTGTTATTGTTTATGATGTTGTTAAGAATGAGTGTAAGGAAATGCGGCCATTGCCGTATGCTGTGTATGGAATGGCAACAGTTAGTTGGAGAAACAAAGTTATTTTGATAGGTGGCTGTGATAAGAATGGTCATATTTCAAATGATGTAATAATGTACGACATCGAATCAGGAGAGAGTGAGAGATTACCATCCATGAAGCACAAGAGGTACGGTTGTTCGCGGTCATCACTGGAGATGTCATGGTAGTGATGGGAGGGTGGAATCATGATCAGCGATATCTTAATTCTGTGGAATGTTTTAGTTTTAGTAGTAATTCTTGGAAAGAACTTCCAGCAATGATGGAAGCAAGGCAAAATGCAAATGCTGTTGTTAAACCTATCAGTCATTGATTAAATATTTATTTTCTAATTTCTTATTTGTAATTATGTAATTCTAATTATTTCTCAATATTTCTAATTAAAGCGCACTTGTTAACAATTGTCGAGATTCGTAGTTTTGAGTACATCAGTTTCTACTTACGGTATCTCGAAGTTTTTCCTTCAGCTTGATCAGTTGGTTCTACCAAAAAAAATATATTCTTAATCAATCAAACCTGGTCCAGATCAGTAGACCCTTAGGGCCTTATTCACACAAGGCGAGTTATCTTGGGGGGGGGGGGGGGGGGTAGGGGTAGGGTTATCCCTATCCTCGAGATATCTTGGTGTTAGTTCATTTCCATGTTAAAAAGTAAACCGTTCACATGAGACTGAGATAACTTGGGGGATAGGGATAACTTGGTCTGAGCTATTGGGCTGAGAGGGCTAGAGTCAACCCTACCTCCATGTGAACGCCTTCACCTAAGTTCTCTCAGGGGGTAGGGTCAACTTTTGTATAACTACGCATGTGTAATTATGTTGTTACTCAGGATAACTTAGGGTGAAGCGTTCACATGAAGCTAGGGTTATCTCTGGTGTCAGGGATCACTCGGTAGTTGTGTTTTATCATGTGAAACAGGATCAACTTTGACCCTAGCCCTCGAGTTATTCCTACCCCCCCCCCAAGATAACCCAGTCTCATATGAACAGGTCCTTAGAGGTGATTGCAGAAATGCTGTTCAACCATTGTTTATGATAATCAGTATTTAAACGAGTTTTCAAATACTTAGATAAGCTGTGAAAATGTTGACTATGTTAATCAACAATTAACTATTGTCTTTGGTTTTGTAATGTTGTGGTTGAACACCAGTTAAATCCAAGGTTATATCTACACTGTTTAATAAATAAAACAGACAGACAAACAAACAAACACACACAAAAAAGAAAAGAAAAAAGGAAGGAAGGAAGGAATTAAAAGGAAGGAAGGAATAGGAAGGAAGGAAGGAATTAAAAGGAAGGAATAGGAAGGAAGGAAGGAATTAAAAGGAAGGAAGGAAGGAAGGAATAGGAAGGAAGGAAGGAATTAAAAGGAAGGAAGGAAGGAAGGAATTACAAGGAAGGAAGGAATTAAAAGGAAGGAAAGGAGGAATTAAAAGGAAGGAAGGAATTAAAAGGAAGGAAGGAAGGAATTAAAAGGAAGGAAGGAAGGAATTAGAAGGAAGGAAGAAAGAAAGAAAAGAACCCTCCCCCCATTTTACCTCAAAAGGAATTTTGTTGACTCAGTTTTCCCAGCCCCTGATTCTCCTAGATAATTAAAATAGGTACGCAAAGCTTACATGTGACTACCGCTTTTTACACAGAAACAGATATAGAGAAGACTACATCCTGAATTGTTCATATTGCGAAGGTGGTCTCCCCCAGTCGTGGAAAGAAGTAAACATAACATGTTTCTTTGTATGTGTCTTAGGACAGACACAAATTCAAGGCAGGATTCCCTAAAAACTCTTCATTCTGCACATGTACGAAACTAATGTTTACATCTTTATTTACAAGAAAGAATACTAATACCTCATTCACAATTGTAAGCTTTTCTTGCTTCCTCATCATTAATATTTGTACTCGAAACAAAATATTTTTTAGAAGAAATCCACCTCACCGAATCGCTTGGTTTTCTGCCATGTTGCTCCAAACAGTTTACACTGAGCTGAGTACTTCATGTAATTATCCGCATGGAATAAATGTTTTATTGGTTCATTAAACTACCGTTCCCCAAAACGGACTGTTCTAGGGAGTCGGGGGGCATGCCCCCCCCGGAAATCTGGATTCTGTGATTTAGAGTCGGAAATGCCATTTCCTGCATTCAGATTCGTTCGTTCGTTCCTTCATCCGTCCGTCGGTCCGTTCGTTCGCAAGGAAACGAAAAACTGAAAAAGATGTTACTTTGTCATTTATTTTCAAGTGTTCTTTCAAATAAGACAGACCTAATTTTCGTTTCGTAGGCACTTTAATATCTCGAAAAGTACATGCACATTTATTTCATTTTTTTGAAATTAGTTTTTTAGATAATGAGCTTTAAAGATATTGGCAATAAAAATTAACTTTATCTCATTTGAAAGAACTCGTCGGATGGTGTAAGAAGACCTTTTACAATTTTTCCGTATCTGTTTTGGTTTTGGAAATATTTCGACCAAAGACAGCATGCTGTCCGCCTTCTTGGAATTATTTTCGATATGCAAAATTATGCATAAGCAGGGTAAAGTGAAATTTTTATCTTGCCAACCTGATGACATTATGAGCTAGAAACTCGTTTTTATTGCGCTATTTCCATTTTAAATTGACCCACAACATTTAAAAAGCCTTCCGTGGAAATTTGGTCACCCACGGAATAGTTTCATCAGGTTTACCCTGCTTGTGACGTCACCAATTTCCTTGTTAATTAGACCCAATATTACAACAAGATGGCGGACAGCACGCTGTCTTTGGTCGAAATATTTCAAAACACAAGAAAGATACAGAAAAATTACAAAAGGTCTTCTTATACCATTTGACGGGTTCTTTCAAATGGGACAAATTTAATTTTTATTGCCAATACCCTTTAAAGTTGTTTTATCGGAAATGTTCACTTCACAGACAATAAATGGTTTCACCCAAATCGCTTGTATATATAGCTGCGCTAATGTTTTTGCATAAAATAAATGAAGCTCACATGAAGACTCTACAGGGAGGAGTGGGATTGACGATGAGCAAAGTTCGTGAAGAATATTGGATTCGTAAAACTACGAACCCTCGCCAAGAAAGTCATCAGCCAGTGTCATGGATGCAAGAGATTCCATACCATGCCAGTATCTGCTCCGCCACAAGGCAACCTTCCACGAGAGGACCGCGGGTACAACACCATTTGAAGTTACTGGTGTGGATTATGCCGGTCCCATCTATTATCGAAAGAAGACGAAGACCGAACTTGTCTTCTTTCGATAATAGATGTAATGTTTCCGCATTATCTTAAAGATATTATGGTACTTGAGAATTGTGCAAAGTTTCATTTCGAAATTCCCAAAAACAAAATTGTATTTTATCAAATTACAAATTTGATTGTGTCTGTTTCGCTAAAAATCATTGTCAATTTTTATTGGAAAATTAACTACTATAAACTCTTATCTATTTGTGTTGAATCGATCACATTTTTTTGAGAGCGATCATGTTTGTGTTGACATGACTTCGATTTCGTGGAGATTGCGTAATTATCGCGCATGCTGGCATTACTGTGTATACATATAATGTAAAGTTTTCGCACGCACGTTTCTACACGCGCGTTTTTGAACGTGGCTTTTTACTCGGGACGAAAAACCTAGTGGTATAAATGAAAACATTAAAACATGCACCCCGTCTTCGCAACACAATAAACTCGACACAACACACATTTTACATGCTATTCTAGTCTATCTATCATTAAATTTGACAAACAGTTCTACTAATGTCCTTGGATTGAGTTTGGCTAATTTCTGAGTAAAGTAAGCACCATACGTTAAAAAAATAATAAACAAAGTACTAAACTTTACGACCCCAGTCATTGGTCAGAACATCGACCAGAAATTTAAAAGAAAAATGGCGGGAATTGCTCCTTACAATGATGTGTCATATAACCTTATCAAAAATATTAAAAAAAAAAAAAACTTACATTTTGTACAGTTGTTAAACATGGCTCTGGATGGATAACCTTCTTGCATAAGTTGTAAAACAGAGACCATTCCAGCACACTCAAGTTGTCCAAGAATCGAGCCTCCTTCAAAATTATTGCTCTGCATCGTTCCATTGGGTTTAATACAACGAATAAAATTAGCACCCTAAAAATTGAAAAACACTTGGTTTCAACTGAATCAACATCGCACGATTTTAATTAACGATGGTTAGAGTGTCTAACCGCTCATTAGAACTTAGAACGTTGCAGGTTCGAACCCTGTCTGGGTTTCTGAGTAATTGAGCTTGACGTCGACCAAACGTCTGTTCCATTACACCAAGCTCGCAAACGTACCACATGCACTACATGTATACGTACAACTTATCATATCACTTTAACTACATCTCATATGCAAACGCTACCACTTAGGAGTACATATGACTATGAATTTACAACCTTAGCTCTCCATCTGAGCCTCAGTGGCTCAATGGTTAGAGCGTCTAACTGGTCATTAGAAGGTTGCAGGTTCGAACCCTGTCTGGGGCTCAGAAATCTTTTCTGAGTAATTGAGCTTGACGAACGTCCACCAAACGTCTGTTAGGATTTTATTAATATTTATCCAATTTCAGTTGTTTTTGCTGTACGAGCTGCCGTAAGTTAAACTCAGAGAAAAACTCTGAGCTCCAGACGGGACTCGAACCCACAACCTTCCGAATGCCAGCCAGACGCTCTCCCCATTGAGCCACTGGAACTCAGATGGCAGACGAGGTTGTTCTCGATATTTACACCTGGAAACGAGTCAAACCGTACGTGTCACACAAGTTCTTGTTGGGCTACAAGTCGCATTGTGTCCGTTAATTTTGTGGGTTCGTCGGCCTGTCTGCAGCTCAGAATACAAAATAAATGCGTTCGGCTGGTCATATCGAACTGAACTGCCCTTATCTACGTTCGCTGATCATTCCGATTTGCCAAGCAAACGCTGCCGTGTGAAAAGAACGATGACATATAGACCAAGTATTGACAACGGAAAGTTATAACACCCCCCGTATTCGTTGATTTCATCTGTCGAACGTATAGTTGTCATTGGACAACGTTTGTTTCAAAACTCGAAAACAACTAGTTATTCGCTAAACGCTTGAACGCAAATGTAGTACTTCTATGTAAAAAAATTATTTTAAAACAATGTACTGTTTCATGCAGCGCTCTTGAAGAAAACCGGAAGATCGTAATGTAATAAAAAGGATTTACTTCCAAATAAGAACATTGGGGTCATGACCTTCAATCACGAGATGTTCTATTTTGCAATTTCCCAAGAAATATATTCATATGAAAGGCGTTGTTTTACAAAACGAAAGGACAGCTGTGAAGAAAACATCTCTGGCTTCTGTCGATCTATACTGGTAAGTTTATCGAGATTTTCCTGTGGATACCAGAAGGAAACATTAGCTTTTCTTCAGTCAACGTTACTTCAACTTGATTTAAATTATTTACAGCTAAAAACTGTTTAAAGAATTGTCTCAAGAATAGCGTCAACCTCACAAGAATACGAAGGAAAGCAAAGATGTGAAAGGAAACATTTCGGCCATCTGTCGCTCTATACTGGTAAGTTTATCGAGATTTTGCTATCGACACAAAAAGGAATCGTTAACTTTCCTTCATTCAAGACGTTCATTGAATTTGTTTAAATTATTTACAGAAAGAACTGCCTTGAGAATGGCGTCAAATTCACAAGAATACGGCTACGAAGACGAGCGCTTTCAGAATGCCGTAAGCCCAAATTTTCATTGTTCAATTTGTCTCAACGTTCTTAAAGCACCCAAGATGTGCAGGAATAACCAACACCTTTTCTGCACACATTGTATAACGAGCCATCTCGCTAATTCACCCACCTGCCCAGAGTGCATGGAAGACCTCACCATACAAACCCTAAATGAAGTTCCGAGAGTTATCATGAACTGTTTGTCTGAACTAAACATTAACTGTGATTATTACAGTCGAGGCTGCCGAGAATTCACTCAACTTGGAAATCTTAACACGCACGTTTTGAATTGCGGCTTTGGTCCCGTGAGATGCTCAAACGAGGGGTGTGTCGTGGAGATCAATAAAAGAGATAGAATTTATCACGAGACGGAGGTTTGTGAGTTTTGGAAAGTCAAATGTCATGATTGTGGCGAGATAAGGAGAGATGTCGGTGAATTGAAGCAAAACCACGATGAATTGAAGCAAAATCTAACCGAGCTAAAGCAAAACCAAGCCGAGCTAAAGCAAAACCAAGCCAAGATGACGGAAGACGTAGGCGAGCTAAAGCAAAACCAAGCAGAAATGAAAGAACAACTAAATCAACTACCTTTCGAACTAAATGAAGTCAAAGATATGTTGGTCGCGGTACTAAACAAATTGCATAATGCAGAGAAGACCATTCAACCTCCACTTCATGTTAAATCAGCTTCAAAACAAGATATTGTCATCATAGCCTCATAGGAGGCCAAACAACTAACGAATTCTCCAGTTCTGTAGAGTCATTCAGCTGGGAGAAAGGAGTGTGGGCTCAACTACCACCAATGAAAGAACCTCGTGCAGAAGCTTCATCGTTTGTTTACGAAAACCACGTTATTGTGAGCGGGGGAGAAACTGACCGTGATTATACTGATAGTATGGAGATGATGAACACTGAGCAAGAATCTTTGCAATGGATAACATTTCCTGCCAAACTTCCTGCCAAGTTGAGCGGTCACACAACCGTGGTTTATGAAAACCGTTTGATTATTATTGGTGGAGATAATGCGACTGAAGATAGTCATTCTAACGCCATTTACGAAGTTCGTCTTATTCCTCCTTATTCTAAGAAGTTGTTACGTAGAATGCCGCAGCCAAGAGATTGCCATGGGACAGAACTTGTAAACAATAAGATTTTTATTTTGGGAGGAAAGACAAGCTTTGTAAGTAAGGATATTATTGATAGTGTTATTGTTTATGATGTTGTTAAGAATGAGTGTAAGGAAATGCGGCCATTGCCGTATGCTGTGTGTGAAATGGCGACAGTTAGTTGGAGAAACAAAGTTATTTTGATAGGTGGCTGTGATAAGGATGGTCAGGTTTTAAATGATGTAATAATGTACAACATCGAATCAGGAGAGAGTGAGAGCTTACCAAAGATGAGGTACAAGAGGTACGGTTGTTCAGCGGTCGTCACTGGAGATGTGATGGTAGTGATGGGAGGGTGGAATAGAGATCAGGAATGTCTTAATTCGGTGGAATGTTTTAGTTTTCGTAGTAATTCTTGGAAAGAACTTCCAGCAATGATCGAAGCTAAGCAATGGGCAACTGCTGTTGTTAAACCTATCAGTCATTGATTAAATGCTTAAGACTTCTAATTTCTTATTTGTAATTATGTAATTTTAATTAATTGTCGATATTTTTAAATAAAGCACACTTGTTAACAATTGTCAAGATTCTTAACTAGTGGTTTTCAGTTCATCAATTTCTACTTACAGTATCTCAAAGTTTTTCCATCAGCTTGTTCAGTTGGTTCTACAAAAAACATATATTCTTAATTAATCTAACCTGGTCCAGATCAGTAGACCCTTAGGGCCTTATTCACACAAGGTGAGTTATCTTGGGGGGGGGGGGGGGGTAGGGTTATCCCTACCCTCAAGATATCTTGGTGTTAGTTCATTTTCATGTTAAAAAGTAAACCGTTCACATGAGACTGAGATAACTTGGTCTGAGCTATTGGGCTGAGAGGGCTAGAATCAACCCTACCTCCATGTGAACGCCTTCACCTGAGTTATCTCAGGGGGTAGGCTCAACTTTTGTATAACTACGCATGTGTAATTATGTTGTTACTCAGGATAACTTAGGGTTAACTCAGGTGTATAACTTACTCCGGGTTATCTCGGGTGTCAGGGATCACTCGGTAGTTGCATTTTCCCCGAGCCCGGTGAGGGTGCTAATCTCGACAAGTGTGGAGTCATTTACATGTGTGGACAAACGTGAAATGCGAACAAATTTCTGTGATCTGAATATTTATTTATTTGTATATATGTGTGGATGAACCATGCACGGTTGAGATTGTGGGGCACTGGGAACAATGTAGTTCTTGAAAAAAAGATTTCAAATATCAAGGAGTTTTTGGGAAACGTATATATCACTTTTGAAAGAACAGAAACAAATCAACGTCTACACATGAAAGCAAAACAACGTCTTGAGTAGAAGGAAACCCGAGTCAAACCAAAACTCTAAAGGAGGAAAAAGCAATAGTAAAACTTGAAACCAACGAAGAAATAAAGACCGGCGAAAAGTTTACGGTAAAAAATATAGAGCAGCCGCTCTTAGTAATCACGAACATTTAGTAGCAAAACTGTTCAAGTTTCCCTGTTTACATCCTATCACTGTTAATTTTGTTTTCTTTTTTGTGTGTCCTTAAAGTATTTTAAACGTATCCATTGCATTTCAGTTTGCTTGCCTGTTGTATTTATCTGTGGCTGCCGTTTTAATATCTTCGTTTAAATGGTTTTCTTATTGTATAACCATTTGTGACTTAACGTAGCTTGCCCATAATTTGGCATAAAACTCGGAAAAGGAGAAATTTTTCTTCTGTAAGACGTACAAATGCCGTGGAAATATTTATTAACATGTAGGTGAAAACAGTTTCAGCACTTCAGATTTCGAAATAAAAAAATGTTTTTGTTTAATAATAGCTTAAAGGAATTTGAAATGCCATCAATCAATATAGCCGTGGCAGCCAGCCAGGTAGTTGTTTGAGTAGTGTTCAATCAATTCAATGTTTTTGAAAAATGTTTTCAGATGCTGTAGCGATGTTTTTTGTAAACATAGAATAAAAGAACTGTAAAATATAACCTTAATATTTTGACAAAATGTTTACACCTGCCTGTAGCCTATTTCCAGCCCCCCCAACAAAAAAGAGGACAAGGGGGGTTGCATAAATGTTTTCTAATCAGGGGGTATTTACAAAAATTCATGTAAACTGCGGGTGAGGGGTTATTGCATTTATGTATTTCTAGTATCATGTGAAACAGGGTTAACTTTGACTCTAACCCTGAGTTTTTGAGAAAAACATACAAACACACAAACAGACGGACAGAAACATTCATACTTAATGTGTAATGACGGTAGTGTCAGCGTCAATAACTTACCAAAGCTGGCAATGTCGAGAACTCCGATGTACGTAGAAGATTTGAAAGGAAAACATTGGTTGACCTGAGCGACAATATGATCAAATAAATGAGAATACAAAGCCTTAGTCAGAGCATCTCTAGCAGCAGCAGCTTGGTCGATCGATCTTCAGTGGCACTCTAAATTAATTAAATTTTTATGTATTTTTAAAAGTATTCTCAGCTTTCTTGTCAAGTAGTTACATAACTGAAGAAATTCCAAATTTAAATAAATATCTCTATCTGTCTGTGTGTGTGTGTATCTGTCTGTCTGTCTGTCTGTCTCTGTCTGTCTGTCTGTCTGTCTCTCGATCTGTCTGTCTCTCGATCTGTCTGTCTCTGTCTGTCTGTCTGTCTGTCTGTCTGTCTGTCTGTCTGTCTGTCTATCTGGCTGTCTGTCTCTATGTATGCTGATGATACTAACATTACCGTGAGTGACAGGTCGATAAAAAAGATGATTTGCAATACAAATGAGGACCTTTTGAATATCGAACAATGGTTATTAGCAAATAAACTTAGTTTGAATGCCACCAAAACTGAACATGTTTATTGGGTCGGTTGACAATCTCAACAAAATTGAAAACACTTCACCTATACATATCAATGGTAAAGTAATAAGTATAGGTTAGTGACCGAGGTTAAGGTCACTAACTGACTTAGTTTATTCATGACACAGACGATATTTGTCGTTATTTAACAAAAAAATGGTATTCTAGACGTGGTTTTAAAGCGATATAGTATGTCATTTAATATGCAAGGTCAATAACCTATTTATTGCATGACCGCGGCACATCAAAGATAATTTATGCATGAATAAACTAAGAAGCGTTAGCAGCACAAAATATTTAGGTGTACAAATTGACCAAAAGTTGAGTTGGACAGAACATGTGGACCAGGTTTCAAAAAAGACCTCTCAAGCTATTTCTGGGCTAAAATATGTTAGAGCTCTCGTTTCCAAAGAAACGACTTTAACTATCTTTAATTATCTGGTCCAACCATTATTTGATTATTGCGACGTTGTCTGGGATAGTTTGACAGAATCCCAAGCAACTATGGTTGCGGAAACTAAAAAATCGAGCTGGACGTGTCATTACTCAACAAGGCTATGATATTCGATCAGACGTTATTAGAAATGAATTGGCCTGGGGTACGCTACATGACACTAGATGCAAACACAAACTTGTAATGATATACAAGGCACTCAATAATTTAGTGCCAGGTTACATTACTGATTTCTTTGATCTCTTGGATTACTCTCAAAGTTATAATCTGAGGGATCGAGACAAGAAAATTGCCTTACCCAGACCGCGTACAAATTACCTTAAAAATAGCTTTCATTATAGTGGTGCTATTCTGTGGAATGACCTGCCTAGTGAAGTAATGTCAACCACATCTTTAAAATCATTTAAGAAAATAATTTCTACCTTCAGTTTCTCGGATTAACCTTACTACAGTACACTTGTAAATATTTGTATGTAACGGAGAACGAAAAAGGAAGAAGGGAAGAAGGGAAGAACGAAAAAAATGGAAGGTAGGAAGAAAGAAGCAAAAAGAAAGAAGGAAGGAGGGAAGAAAGGAAGGAGGGAAGAAAGGAAGGAGGAAAGAAAGGAAGGAAGGAGGGAAGAACCCCGGCAGGTTCGAACCCCGTCTGGCTCAGAAATCTTTTCTGAGTAATTGAGCTTGACGAACGTTGACCAAACGTCTGTTAGGATTTTCTTAATATTTATCCAATTTCAGTTGTTTTTGCTGTACAAGCTGTCGTAAGTTAAACTCAGAGAAAAACTCTGAGCTCCAGACGGGACTCGAACCCACAACCTTCCGAATGCCAGCCAGACGCTCTCACCATTGAGCCACTGGAACTCAGATGGCAGACGAGGTTGTTCTCGATATTTACACATGGAAACGAGTCAAACCGTCACACAAGTTCTTGTTGGGCTACAAGTCGCATTGTGTCCGTTAATTTTGTGGGTTCGTCGGCCTGTCTGCAGCTCAGCCGATACAAAATAAATGCGTTCGGCTGGTCATATCGAAGTGAACTACCCTTAGCTGCGTTCGCTGATCATTCCGATTTGCCAAGCAAACGCTGCCATGTGAAAAGAACGATGACAAGTAGACCAAGTATTGACAACGGAAAGTTACACCCCCCGTATTCATTGATTTCATCTGTCAAACGTATAGTTGTCATTGGACAACGTTTGTTTCAAAACTCGAAAACAACTAGTTATTCGCTAAACACTTGAACGCAAATGTAGTACTTCTATGTAAAAAAATATTTTAAAACAATGTACTGTTTCATGCAGCGCTCTTGAAGAAAACCGGAAGATCGTAATGTAATAAAAAGGATTTACTTCCAAATAACAATATTGCGGTCATGACCTTCAATCACGAGATGTTCATGATCATAAGAAAGGTGTTGTTTTACAAAACGAAAGCAAAGCTGTGAAGAAAACATCTCTGGCTTCTGTCGCTCTTTATACTGGTAAGTTTATCGAGATTTTCCTATGGATACCAGAAGGAAACATTAGCTTTTCTTCAGTCAACGTTACTTGAACTTGATTTAAATTATTTACAGCTAAAAACTGTTAAAGCGGAATTGCCTCAAGAATAGCGTCAACCTCGCAAGAAAATCAATAAAAGAGATAGAATTTATCACGAGAAGGAGGTCTGTGAGTTTCGTAAAGCTAAATGTCATGATTGTGGCGAGATAAGGAAAGATGTCGATGAACTGAAGCAAAACCAAGCAGAACTGATGGAAAATCAAGCCAAGCTGACAGAAGACGTAGCAGAAGTAAAGGAAGGCCAAGCCAAGATGACGGAAGACGTAGCCGAGCTGAAGCAAAACCAAGCCAAGATGACGGAAGGCCTAGCCGAGCTAAAGCAAAACCAAGCCGAGCTAAAGCAAAACCAAGCAGAAATGAAAGAACAACTAAATCAACTACCTTTCCAACTAAATGAAGTCAAAGATATGTTGGTCGCGGTACTAAACAAATTGCATAATGAAGAGAAATCAGCCTCAAAACAAGATATTGTCGTCATAGGAGGCGAAACAACTAACTACGAAGCCTCCAGTTTTGTGGAGTCATTTAGCTGGGAGAAAGGAGCGTGGGTTGAACTACCACCCATGAAAGAACGTCGTTCAGAACCTTCATCGTTTGTTTACGAAAACCACGTTATTGTGAGCGGGGGAATTACTGATCGTGATTCTACTGATAGTAGTATGGAGATGATGAAGACTGAGCAAGAACCTTTGCAATGGATAACATTTCCTGCCAAACTTCCTGCCAAGTTGTTCAGTCACACAACCGTGGTTTATGAAAACCGTTTGATTCTTATTGGTGGATATAATAAGATTGATAATAGAAATTCTAACGCCATTTACGAAGTTCATCTTATTCCTCCTTATTCTACAAAGTTGTTACGTAGAATGCCGCAGCCAAGAGAACACCATGGGACAGAACTTGTAAACAATAAGATTTTTATTTTGGGAGGAAGGACAAGCTTTGCAAGTAAGGATATTATTGATAGTGTTATTGTTTATGATGTTGTTAAGAATGAGTGTAAGGAAATGCGGCCATTGCCGTATGCTGTGTATGGAATGGCAACAGTTAGTTGGAGAAACAAAGTTATTTTGATAGGTGGCTGTGATAAGAATGGTCATATTTCAAATGATGTAATAATGTACGACATCGAATCAGGAGAGAGTGAGAGATTACCATCCATGAAGCACAAGAGGTACGGTTGTTCAGCGGTCATCACTGGAGATGTCATGGTAGTGATGGGAGGGTGGAATCATGATCAGCGATATCTTAATTCTGTGGAATGTTTTAGTTTTAGTAGTAATTCTTGGAAAGAACTTCCAGCAATGATGGAAGCAAGGCAAAATGCAAATGCTGTTGTTAAACCTATCAGTCATTGATTAAATATTTATTTTCTAATTTCTTATTTGTAATTATGTAATTCTAATTATTTCTCAATATTTCTAATTAAAGCGCACTTGTTAACAATTGTCGAGATTCGTAGTTTTGAGTACATCAGTTTCTACTTACGGTATCTCGAAGTTTTTCCATCAGCTTGATCAGTTGGTTCTACCAAAAAAATATATTCTTAATCAATCAAACCTGGTCCAGATCAGTAGACCCTTATTCACACGAGGCGAGTTATCTTGGGGGGGGGGGGGGGGGAGGGGGAGGGTAGGGGTAGGGTTATCCCTATCATGGAGATATCTTGGTGTTAGTTCATTTTCATGTTAAAAAGTAAACCGTTCACATGAGACTGAGATAACTTGGGGGATAGGGATAACTCGGTCTGGGCTATCAGGCTGAGAGGGCTAGAATCGCCCCTACCTCCATGTGAACGCCTTCACCTGAGTTCTCTCAGGGGGGAGGGTCAACTTTTGTATAACTACGCATGTGTAATTATGTTGTTACTCAGGATAACTTAGGGTGAAGTGTTCACATGAAGCTAGGGTTATCTCGGGTGTCAGGGATCACTTGGTAGTTGTGTTTTATCATGTAAAACAGGATCAACTTTGACCCTAGCCCTGAGTTATTCCTGCCCCCCAAGATAACCCAGTCTCATATGAACAGGTCCTTAGAGGTGATTGCAGAAATGCTGTTCAACCATTGTTTATGATAATCAGTATTTAAACGAGTTTTCAAATACTTAGATAAACTGTGAAAATGTTGACTATGTTAATCAACAATTAACTATTGTCTTTGGTTTTGTAATGTTGTGGTTGAACAACGGTTAAATCCAAGGTTATATCTACACTGTTTAATAAATAAAACAGACAGACAAACAAACAAACAAACAAACAAACAAACAAACAAACAAACAAACAAACAAACAAACAAACAAACAAACAAACAAACAAACAAACACAAAAAAGAAAAGAAAGGAAGGAAGGAATTAAAAGGAAGGAAGGAATTAAAAGGAAGGAAGGAAGGAATTAGAAGGAAGAAAGAAAAGAACCCTCCCCCCATGTTACCTCGAAAGGAATTTTGTTGACTTAGTTTTCCCAGCCCCAGATTCTCCTAGATAATTAAAAATAGGTACGCAAAGCGTGCATGTGACTACCGCTTTTTCACCGAAACAGATCTAGAGAAGACTACATCCTGAATTACATCCTGAATTGTTCATATCGCGAAGGTGGCCTCCACCAGTCGTGGAAAGAAGCGGATATAACATGTTTCTTTGTATGTGTCTTAGGACAGACACAAATTCAAGGCAGGATTCCCTAAAAACTCTTCGTTCTACGCATGTACGAAACTAGTGTTTACATCTTTATTTACAAGAAAGAATACTAATACCTCATTCACAATTGTAAGCTTTTCTTGCTTCCTCATCATTAATATTTTTACTCGCAGGGCTCAAAATAACGTTTCATGTTACGCCGGTCATGGTGACCGGTCAGTTCCAATTGTGACCGGTCAAAGGCGATTTTTGACCGGTCAAATTTCACGACGCCCCCCCCAAAAAAAACCCAACCCAACCCAACCAAACAAACCCAAAACAAACACAACAAAAAACAACCCCGCAACACAACACAATCACAACACAACACAACACAACACAACACAACACAACACAACACAAAAAACATAGTTCACTTCAATATATATCAGTTACAACAATCAAGTGCCATTTGCAAAAGGCAACTCATTTATAAGTACTCTACTGATAATAAACAAGTTCTTGTTAAATGCGGACATGCATCATTCACAATCAGTTTGATATTAAAACAACGTTATTTCATAAATGGAGTCATTAATATAAAAGATTTTAAATTTTACTCGTAAACGAGTACAGGAGTTAATATATTGAAAAGAACGTAATTTTACTGGAGTTCGTTTAGTTCAGGAATCAGCTCTTGCTGCTCAAACTCTTCACTTTCGGCACTCTCAGACTGGGATAGAAGAATCGTCAATCAGGACTTTAGATGCTTTCTTCGTTTGTTGGGGCTTATACTTCTTTCTTTTCGATTGTTTCGGTCTTCGGATGGTACTTTCTGCCCACAATTGAATGGCTGGTGCTGGATTGTAATTTTCAAACGCAGGAATTGTAATTTTCAAACACCTTCCATACAAATTCTGACCAAATTATTGAGACGACCTTCGGCGAGAGACGCGCGGGAATCTGTCTTGATTCGTTTCATTAAGGAAAATAGTCTCTCGAGTCTCGACTTTAGCATTTGAGACTGGAATACAGAATAGCACTTCAACCAACAGTGAGATTAGATTCCATTCATCGCGCCGGGCGGAATCGAACAGCCGTCGCCATACCTTTAAGTAAGGAGTTGCAGATGGATTCAAGTAACGCTTCGTGTAAAATAATAAGCTATGCCACTGCTCTAGTTGCTGCTCTAGTAGATCGCCCAACGTACCATTGAAACCAGCGTTCTTTAAAGAATCTTCAAATTGCTGAAACAGTTCACTCACGCAATTATCGGCAAACTCATCGTCATCTTCGCCGTCGTCGTTACTCCTTTCCCATCCTTCTGTGTTTAAAATAGTCGCAGCGTGAAGAACACATACACTTTCTGCAGTTTCTAGCCTTGCCTCCAGAGTCTTCTTGATGCGCTCGATTAAGTCATTCTTGACTCGTTTAGCAGATGCCTTTTGCAGATACTTTTAAATCACTTCGCCCTTGCAGATTTAAAGCTTTTGTACACATAAATGGTAAATATCGTTTGCCCAATCTGGTGGATTTACATTGGATCGCTTATTCTCTTATTTTTAACATTTACTTAATAATATGCGGAACGAATTTGACACGATAAAGACCGGCGCGAGTTTCCAACAAGGTTGAACAGGATGCGGACATAATTTTTTCTGCGACTGTCGATTCTGTTGTCATAGACGGGCGGTATAATTCCAATTAAATTCGTCCGTATTAAATTCGTCTATTGTGCGTCGTTTATCCCAGGCCTCAGTTTTAAATAAAAATTGTGTCATATCTTAATTTGGTCTATTATAAGTTATTTAACGAGCAGTTGGCATAAGAATTCAACAAGTCAAACTGGGTGTTCTCTTGCGAGCTACATTGCAATATTCCCACGCAACATTGCAATGTTGATTGACAAGTTCCGGTGAGCAATTTGCAAATGTTTCGGGAATATTTATTTCCGAAATTCAACATTTCTTTACTTAAACTACCATTTGCTTAGCTGAAAATACATTAAATACTATCTACCCACCAACAGTAATATTTTAAACATAAATTTGTATATTTACTCAAAAGAAAGACGAACCTTTAAAGGAATCTATTGAGGAATCTTCACTAGTCGACGTTTGCAAGCTGCTCAAGCCAAACTGACAATCAAACATTGCAATGTTGCGGCGCAATATTGCAAAGTCGCATGCAAGAGAACATCTGGTTTGACTGTAAATTCGAATAAAAAGTTCAATAACCAAGAAAATTCTCACAAATTAACATTATGAAACGGGTCTACAACAGCACAACAACAATATTTTAAGTTCCTTCAAATGGAAGTTAATAAAATTAACTGCAAGTAATATGACCGGTCAAAATGACCGGCGTTATACAAATTTGACCGGTCAGATTAAAATTTTGGCCGGTATTTGACCGGTGACCGGCCGTTATTTTGAGCCCTGTACTCGAAACAAAATATTTTTTAGAAGAAATCCACCAAGCGATTCGCTTGGTTTTCTGCCATGTTGCTCCAAACAGTTTACACTGAGCTGAGTACTTCATGTAATTATCCGCATGGAATAAATGTTTTATTGGTTCATTAAACTACCGTTCCCCAAAACGGACTGTTCTAGGGAGTCGGGGGGATGACCCCCCCCCCAGAAATTTTTGAAATTTGTATTCTGTGATTTAGAGTCGGAAATGCCATTTCCTGCATTCTAATTCGTTCCTTCATTCATTCGTCCGTCCGTCCGTTCGTTCACAAGGAAACGAAAAACTGAAAAAGATGTTACTTTGTCATTTATTTTTAAGTGTTCTTTCAAATAAGACAGACCTAATTTTCGTTTCGTAGGCACTTTAATATCTCGAAAAGTACATGCACATTTATTTCATTTTTTTGAAATTAGTTATTTAGATAATATACACTTGTTGACTGGCGCCGAGGGAAACATCGAGTTTTACGGACCCGAAGGCTTCAATGTCACCCGAGGGCTTTAGCCCGAGCCCCGAGGGTGACATTGAAGCTTGAGGGACCGTAAAACTCGATGTTTCTCGAGGCAAAAGTCAACAAGCATTTTGTTATATACCAAAGACTTTTAAAATACAAAATACCAAACTGACTCGAAACTTGTAAAAGGCAAAAAGACTTACCAAAACGTCACTTCGAAACTTGTAAAAGGCAAAAAGACTTACCAAAACACTTCGAAACTTGTAAAAGGCAAAAAGACTTACCAAAACACTTTGACTTTGTCTTCGTATTTCAATTCAACTGAACCGCAAATACACCAGACTCAACAAGTACAAAGAACAGCTTTAAATTTATCCAGATTTTCTTCAGACCTTCTTTGAAGATATGTATAGATATTCTTTCCTTTGGAAAATGGACTATTTCGTACCAAACAAGCTCGAAACAGCTCTTGTTTTCAAAATGTTCCGAAAAGTCCAAAGTTCTTGATCTGATGCAATAATCATTGTGTATTCACGTGAACAACGCATGATTAAAGCTGACGTCAGAGGGAAACATTGCACTGTTTCCCTCGGCAGAAAGAAACATTGAGTTTGTTGAACAACACGTGACCATGATTTGACCAATAGGATTTCATCTTTGGCAAACGAAAGTCTTTGGTATATGTATATAACAATCACTGATCTCAATAAAACTGGATGGGGCAAGAAACTTCACGATAAATAATATAAAACTGAAAAACAGACTATAAAATCTACGCAGAATTCAAGTCTTAAATTGTACCTTTTATAGTAATCTTAATGCCTTAACAATATCTCGTGTTGTGTACTTGCCATCTTTTGACTGTATTTGTTGTTAAACAGTGAAAACTAAACGAACCGGCATCTGTTGTTTGCTTTGCGGCTTTTCCGACTCCCCCGGCACAGAGTACTTAATATTCCTCCCCGGGATAATCTGACCGTGCTGACGTCAAGATTGCTTATGCCAGTCAACTTTAGGATTGGGAACAAGTTCTAAGGCCGCAATGCGTCATATGTTCCACTACGTAAGATGGCGGCGACTGCCACGAAATGTTTGACTGCTGGCCATAGGGAATGGCCTATCCAGTTTATAGAGATCAGTGGAAACAGTGCAATGTTTCCCTCGGCAGAAAGAAACATTGAGTTTGTTGAACAACACGTGACCATGATTTGACCAATAGGATTTCATTAAATATTATATAGAAAAACCTACTGGTATAGTGGGAATGAAAACATTAAAACATGCACCTCGTCTTCGCAACACAATAAACTCGACACAACAGACATTTGAATGAAGAATAATGACAACATGCTATTCTATTCTAGTCTAACTATCATTAAATTTGACAAACAGTTCTACTATAAATAATGTTCGAAATAAATACATGTATACAATAAAGAAGCTTAGATTTCATGCTTTGAAATCGCAACAAATATCAATTTATCCTTAATAAACAATAGATTGAAAGTAGACTAAAAATGCTACATTGAAAAGATCTACATATAACAAAAAAATCTAAAGAAAAAGTTGTAAAATATTTTACCTAAATGTTGTACATAAAATGCCGCATGCTGATTGGCTGATGTAATGGTCTGTCCGTAAGGCGGGAAAACAGAAACTGGCTCCCGCCCGCCACCCTTCCCCAAAATGGCGGCAGCAGTGTGCCAAAATGACTAGAATGCATCACTCAAAAGTCGGTTGTTTATACGCATCAGATTTCCCGCCACATTTCACCCAGTGGTACTCAAACTCCCGTTTCGTGATTTCCGCGCCGCGCTTTCTCGTCAAACCGGTTTCATCCAGACTGAGCTCGCACATGTCCAGGTCATCTTTTCCCGCCACGAGTACGACATTGATTCCAGTTGGGTGCATCTCGAGTTGGCGGCCTATCCACTGCCCATCAAAATGCGCGAACCAATAGCCGCGCTTGTTATAGTCATTGTCGCGGTACTCGTCACCAGGTCGTACGAACGGCACGCGGAAATATCGTTGAGGGCGACGAGGTGGGAGTCTGGGGGGTGGTTTGTTCTCGGTGGCTTGAATGGATGCTGAAATTATTGACGTTGCATTTATTAATCAGGTTATCATTCTGCGGGCAGAACCTCGCGGGTATTTCCACGCGAGGTTTTCCACGCGGGTCTTTACACGCGAGTTTTCCCCCGCGAGGTTTTAAACGCGCGTTTTTGCACGCGGGATTTTACACGCGAGGTTTAACACGCGCGTTTTTGCACAAGTGTTTTTACACGCAGGGTTTTAGATGCGAATTCTTACACGCGGGTTTTTACACGCAAATTTCTACACGCGGGTTTTTACACGCAGATTTCTACGCGCGAGGTTTGACACGCGGGATTTAACAGTATAGAAAAACCAAACATTTTCTCACCTTCCTCCATAACTTCTTGAGGCGCCCGCTGTTCTTCGGCGGTGTTTTGACCAGCGGTCTTGGATGCCTTGTTCTTGTTCTTCCAGTGATGATAGACCTTGAGACGCCGATGGAACTCCTGTTTGCAAGCATCGAGAAGTTCCAGGTCTGAAGACAAGATGGCAGATAATAATTAACCCAGCGTAGCGCCTACGAGATTGTAAATTGACTTCTCAAACTCATTAATAATTCATGAGCTAATTAGCCAATCAAAGAAAAATATTTGGTCATGTCTACGAGTTTTGGAATAGGTCGCGCAAACTGGATTCATAATTAAGAAATCAGATCCGTTTATTACCACATTTCTTAATTATAAATTCAACATGAAACCATTGGGTACTAATATGCACCATTATTTAATCTATTATGCACCAATATCACCAAGTCCTCTCTACTACAATAGACGATGGAGAAGCTATTTCATAAACTCGTGTACCGTGTTTTACCAGTGGGCCCGTCTCCAGAACGGAGTCGGCAATCTATACCTTCCTTATCTATGCTGGTTACAAGTAAGGATGATTAGCCCCCAGCCCTTCCCTCAAGAGAAAGGTAAATCGTGTGCACAGCAAGCGCATTATAGGTATAAACGCACATCATAACTTACCACATGAAGTATTAATGGTATCTCGCAGCTCAGCGTATTTCCATTTACTTAAATCGTGTTTCTTATTTGCGTCTTTTGTTGAAGCAGTTCTGAAAGTAATGAAGATTATTTTAACAAGCGAGTTCCTCGTTTGACGTCACAAGCATCCCATAGAGATGGGCCATCTGGGCCAAGCAACAACTCATTTCATTCTCGCCTCAACAGCGCTAAATCCCCAGGATGACGATTGCGCAGTTTTACTCATAGCCAATAAAAACGCGTGGAAATCTTAACCAATAGGAAAGCAGAAGTCTTTAGTGGTTACGTGGCCCATATTCTTTGATTGGGCCAGGGTACCTCAGCTGGGGTCAGCGCAGCTCAGCTGAGGTCAGGTCAGCTCAGCTCAGCTGGGGTCAGCTAAGGTCAGCTCAGCTGAGGTCAGCTCAGGTCAGGTCAGGTCAGCTGAGGTCAGGGCAGGTCAGCTGAGGTCAGGTCAGGTCAGCTGAGGTCAGGTCAGGTCAGGTCAGCTGAGGTCAGCTCAGCTCAGCTGAGGTCAGGTCAGCTCAGCTCAGCTGGGGTCAGGTCAGCTGAGGTCAGGTCAGGTCAGCTGAGGTCAGGTCAGCTCAGCTGAGGTCAGGTCAGCTCAGCTAAGGTCAGCTCAGCTCAGCTAAGGTCAGCTCAGCAAGTCCGTTAAAACGTTGTGATTTTATCAAGCCGATACAAGCTTGATGTTGTCAACCTTGTATATAGCAGCTTAAGTACAGAGCAGTAATAAGTTGTTGAAACAACTTGTCACAAGTCTGTTGAAGTCATCAACCTTGTTACAAGTTGTCAGCAAACCTATTGAAGACTTGTTAACAAACTGGAAACAACCAGTGTGAATGCATTCTGGCGACGGCTTGCTGGAAGAGTCTTGTAACAACCCAAGTGTTTTTACGTGTGTAGGTTTGTCGTAGCCAGTATGCTACAAGTCGTTTGCAGGCCTGTTGAAAGTTACGGCGTGTCGCCCTAACAATATTGGCGTCAGCAAACCTGAAACAATTTGTTGCGAACAAGTAACAGTATAATTAAGGGATAGATGAATCAGAATTTTGACAAAAACTAAAGCTTACCTTAACAAAGCCTTTTGTTCTTCCGTGGGTTCAACATTTGAGTTGGATTCCTAAAGAAGTAATAAAGAAAGAATTAAGTCAGACCTAGTACCAGTACTAGTACCACCACCATTCCACCATTACAAGTACCAGCACTACAAGTAGTAGTACTACCAGTACCACAACTAGTTCCAGTACCACAACTAGTATTACTAGTACCAGAACCACAACTAGTACTAGTACTACCAGTACTATTAGTACAAGTACCAGTACCACAACTAGTACTAGTACTACCAGTACTATTAGTACTACCAGTACTACCAGTACCACCAGTACTACCAGTACCACCAGTACTACCAGTACTACCAGTACTACCAGTACTATTAGTACTACCAGTACTATTAGTACTACCAGTACTATTAGTACTACCAGTACTATTAGTACTACCAGTACTATTAGTACAAGTACCAGTACCACAACTAGTACCATCACTACCAGTAGTAGTACCAGCACTACCAGTAGTAGTACCAGCACTACCAGTAGTAGTACCAGCACTACCAGTAGTAGTACCAGCACTACCAGTAGTAGTACCAGCACTACCAGTAGTAGTACCAGCACTACCAGTAGTAGTACCAGCACTACCAGTAGTAGTACCAGCACTACCAGTAGTAGTACCAGCACTACCAGTAGTAGTACCAGCACTACCAGTAGTAGTACCAGCACTACCAGTAGTAGTACCAGCACTACCAGTAGTAGTACCAGCACTACCAGTAGTAGCACCAGCACTACCAGTAGTAGCACCAGCACTACCAGTAGTAGCACCAGCACTACCAGTAGTAGTACCAGCACTACCAGTAGTAGTACCAGCACTACCAGTAGTAGTACCAGCACTACCAGTAGTAGTACCAGCACTACCAGTAGTAGTACCAGCACTACCAGTAGTAGTACCAGCACTACCAGTAGTAGTAGTACCAGCACTACCAGTAGTAGTAGTACCAGCACTACCAGTAGTAGTACCAGCACTACCAGTAGTAGTACTACCAGTAGTAGTACCAGCACTACCAGTAGTAGTACCAGCACTACCAGTAGTAGTACTACCAGTACCACAACTAGTACTAGTACTACCAGTACCACAACTAGTACTAGTACCACCAGTACCACAACTAGTACTAGTACCACCAGTACCACAACTAGTACCAGTACCAGTACCACAACTAGTACTACCAGTACCATTAGTACTAGTACCAGTACTACTAGTACAACCAGTACCACAATTAGTACTAGTACCACAACTAGTACTAGTACCACTAGTACTACCAGTACCACAACTAGTCCTAGTACCAGTACTACCATGAATACCATCATTACTAGTACCAGTACCACCAGTACTAGTACCACCAATACCAGCAGTACCAGAGTAACAGTTAGCATAATTCTAGTTGAGCGATTGATGCAAAAACTGCGTTATACGAGTCAACACACTTACCTTTGCCAAACGTAAAGCAAGTTCGTGGTCGAGTCTCTCTTGTTCGTTAGCAGCTTGTCTGCAAACAAATACAAAAAAAAAGGATAAACAAAAATTTCTCTAGTCTTTAGATTTCCATTTCCATATCCAAGTGAAAAACATTTCCCATCTATTTACCGAGTTTTCTCTTCCTCTTCTTCTTTCTTTAATTTTTCTTCTATTTCTTTCTGTAAAACAAGAAAAAAAACATTTTCATAAAAGGATATCTATATAACTGAACTGCGGGTCCCATCCATCAGTGGTCCCATCCAAAATGTGACCAATCATATATTAGTCTTTTCTCTCATGGTAGCAACCGCTGACCGTATTTGGCCTAATATGTTTGCTGGACTGTGGGCTCAGCCGCGCCCGCAAGCCAAACAATTCAGTTATATATTCATTTATGAGAAAAAGGTCCGCGGTTACTACTATGAAAGAAAGGATCAGTGAGCTCTATATATAACTGGAGTGATATCTGTTGGTCATTGACCGAGCAAAGATTGAAGCCAAATATGGCGGACATGTAGGCTTGAAGTACGTATAGTTCCAGTCTTCTACGCGGTCTGGTCAAGTCTGCATCTGGTCAAAAGATCGCGTAGGAGACTGGAACTATATGTACTTCAGGCCTACATGTCCGCCATGTCTGGCTTCAATCTTTGCCCGGTCAAGGAACAGCAGATATCACTCGAGTTATATATATGGCAAGAAGCCATAAACCGCCATCTTGGATTGGTCACCCTCCAGTTACATATATATATATAGGTCAGTGCGATGAATGGGCCAGAATGGCGACTGATAATGACCTGCTTCGCTTTCTCAAGCTCTCTTCGCTTCCTCTCTTCTTCTTCTTCCTTCCTTCTCTGCGCTTCCATCTCTGCTTTGCTGTAATAGAACAATTAACAAAACATTTAAAACAACTGTTAAACACATTGGCTTATAATAAGAAGGTGTTACTCCGAGTGATGAACCATTCTGGACCAGTAGAGAAAACTCTACTTGGCCCGGCTGGGATTCGAACCCGCGACCTTCGGTTTACTAGTCCGATGCTCTACCAACTGAGCTACAGGTCAAGTTGGGAGCTGAAGGTCGAATGATAGTACTTAGGCTATTTGATATTTCAAAACAGACTAGTTTTCACTGCCCCATAATAATCATTCGAAATCGTCATGTATGAAGACTGTTGTCTAGATATTGAAGAAACAACAATCGAAATAGAGTAAGGTTAGATATGGATCGTTTTCACTCACGTGATCGGTGACCCCATGGGGGTGGTGAAACAATACGAAATATTTGAATAAGAAAGAGCTAATTCCCACACACCAATATGGCCGCCATTTCATTGTTTTGGTACACCAATATGGCCGCCGTGACGTCAGGTGAAAACGATCTATTCTGCCGAAACAGAGAACGTAGGAGTCTAACGTTTCGAGCGAAGGCCCTTCGTCAGAGAGAAACGTTAGACTCCTACGTTCTCTGGTTGGGCAGTATATCTAACCATGATCTAACCTTGACCTTCAGATCCCAACTTGACCCGTAGCTCAGTTGGTAGAGCATCGGACTGGTAAACCGAAGGTCGCGGGTTCAAATCCCAGCCGGGCCAAGTAGAGTTTTCTCTACTTGTCCAGTATGGTTCGTCACTTGGAGTAACACATTATTATTCTCCACCCGAGTTCACTGTTCCACAATCATCATTCAAAAACTTTGGCTTATACTTAGAAGGGATGGGAAATTATCGAAAATATCTTTTAATAAAAAGGAATATTCTTCGGAAGAAGTAAATTTTTCGAAACATTTTTCCGGGAGTTATTTTCGGTGGGGCTAAAATGTCGGGGGTTAATCTTCGGCGGGTTTATTCTCGGTGGGCTTGTTAACGGAGGGTTATACTTCCTAGGGCAAAAAATCCTAGTGTTTCACACTTACATTCGTGCTTCCTCCTCTAGTTCTATTCTTCGTCTCTCTTCTTCCTCTCTTTTCCTTTTTTCCAACTCCATTTGTTCCCTAATTTTCCTCAATTTCTCTTCTTCTTCCCGTTTCTTCTGCAGTTCTTTCTGTTTCTGTAGATCTTTGAGCTGGTTGTCGACCTTCGTGACAAGACCACCGTGAATGGTGTCTATCTGTTGCCGAGTCATTATGGTGTTCTGAAAGAAATCAAGAAATTTACTGTTAAAGAGGAGAACTTACTGTCGTGGCAAGAGAAGCGTTCCGTAAAATAGTGTTGCAATATATTCCTCAAGTTGAACAATTCATTTGATAAGATATGTTAACAACTTCCTGTTGTGAACTTGATTGGTGTTTGGCAAATAATCCTGTTTCTTATCATGGTTGTTTAAAAACCAGAAACCAATCAAATTAAAAACAGGGACTGAGTTAGCAATAATTTTCATCAAATGAATTGGTCAACTTGAGGAATATATTGCAAAGACATTTTAGGAACGATTCTATCGCCACGACAGTAACAGGGCAGTAAAGGCATGGCCAAACGCTTTCAACATTTCATTCAACATCGTTCAACATTGTTGAATTCAACATGTTGAAAGCGTTTGACCACCCCAGCTGTTGAATGATGTTGAACGTTGTTGAATGGTGTTGAACGAAATTTGAACATGTTCAAATTTTCGTTCAAGACGCGTTCAACATTTCTATTGTTCTCAAAATGTTGAAAGGTGTTGAACGCATTTGGCCACATTTCATTCAACTTTGTTGAACAGAGACATGCGCCATGCGGGATATTGTCGATTCCAGCTTTTGTGGTAGCCCGCGTTCAATTAATTGTCATTCATGAATGTTGAACGATGTTGAATTCATTTGGCCACTCGTGCTTTCAACATTATTCAACATCGTTCAACAATGTTGAATGATGTTGAATGCGATGTTGAAAGCGTTTCGCCAGGCCTTAAGATGCCAAAATTGTCTATCTCAATTTTGATTTTATTTAGAAGTGTTTTTAAAATAAAAAAGATTAGCCTCTTCGCTTGTTCAATTTCTCATCTGGTTCCAAAGATATTTTGGTTTTAAAGAAATGCAAATAAGATACCTTATGACGTCATCTACACAGGAATATCTACGGAAATAATAGCTAGATTGTGCTGAAACTTTGAAGCTGTTCTAATACGAATGGTACATTGCCATGTACACAGTTATTGCTTGATATATTCCTCATTTAGGGAACGGTTTGTTTGATCTGTGTGGAGTAGATGACATCATAAGGCATCTCATTTGCATGTTACAAAAACCTGAATATCTCTGGAACATGATGAGATATTGACTTAATAAGAACGCTATACTTCCTCATACGGAAACTACTTCTAGATCAAATCAAAATTGAATAGAGAAAACTTTTTGTTGTATAGTATAGTATAGCACAGTATAGCACAGTATAGCATAGTATAGCATAGCATAGCATAGTATAGTATAGTATAGCATAGCATAGCATAGCATAGCATAGCATAGCATAGCATAGCATAGCATAGCATAGTATAGTATAGTTATAGTATAGTATAGTATAGTATAGTATAGTATAGTATAGTATAGTATAGTATAGTATAGTATAGTATAGTATAGTATAGTATAGTATAGTATAGTATAGTATAGTATAGTATAGTATAGTATAGTATAGTATAGTATAGTATAGTATAGTATAGTATAGTATAGTATAATTTAGCTTTAAATGGCATTTAATCATAATACAATGGATGTTTATCCCAAATCGATACCAACAGACGAAAATACATCAAGAATTGGCGACTTTTATCGCTAAACTTTCCTCACGCTTCAGTAGCGACTACAGAAATACAGTAATACACAACCAACTACAGAAGCACGGGTGGCGTGTGCTGTTACGGCGTTGCCTCTCACCAATAGTTAAGCCCAGTTGGACGGGGTTAGTACTTGGATGGGTGACCGTCTGGGAATAACCCCGTTCTCGAACTTGAATTTCATGTGAGTAGAGTTTAGTTGGTCTCTCCTGTGCTTCGAGGGTTTTTCGCAGGGTTCTGCGGTTTTCCTCCCTCCGTAAAATCAACACTTAGGTCTTAGCTTATGTCGTGCACTTTTAACATGAGCCTCTGGCTCGGATGATTGGGCGACCACATCCTGTGCTTGCGACGTTAAATAAATCATTACTCCAGCACAAGTGGGAAGGTATTTCCATTTTGAATGTAATAGATAATATTTGATATTATTAAATGAAAACGCAAATACCTTAATTTTTTGTATTGCCACTGAAATTTCTTTCTCAATATCCGTAATTTGTTTCGACAAAACCTTCTTATCTGTTTTCAAGCCACACACTAAATAAATAAACCAAAAAAACAACATTGGAAGGAAAAAATCAGAACGTTAGTAAAACTTAAAATAAATCACGGGGGAGATTTCACAGAGACAAATCACACATCCCCCCCAAAAAAGGGGAAAAAAAGGAAAAAATTTAAAAAAATTCTTTCTAGTGGAGACGAGATTTCTAGAGAATTTAAAAAGGATTTATGAGAATGACAGCTATCCAGAAAACATATTTACTTTTGTCCATTCTAGTTTATCCTTACCAATGCTATTCATTGTTTCTAAACGAGAAAGAAGTTTTCGGATCCTTGCTATTCCTTGGTATCTGGTTAAGATGAAAATACAAAGTTACTGATGGTGGAAGAGTGATGCGTTTTTACGTGTTGGCAGGAAGGAAAGAAGAACGAAAAGAAGGAAGCACAAAACTAACGAAAGGAAGGAAGGAAAGAAAGAAGGGCAAGGAAGGAAAGAAAGAAGGGCAAGGAAGGAAGAAAAGGAAGAAAAGGAAGGAAGAAAAGGAAGGAAGGAAGGAAAGGAAGAAGGGCAAGGAAGGAAAGAAAGAAGGGCAAGGAAGGAAGAAAAGGAAGAAAAGGAAGGAAGAAAAGGAAGGAAGGAAGGAAAGGAAAAGGAAGGAAAGGAAAAGGAAGAAAAGGAAAAGGAAGAAAAGGAAAAGGAAGGAAAGGAAAAGGAAGGAAAGGAAAAGGAAAAGGAAAAGGAAAAGGAAGGAAAAGGAAAAGGAAAAGGAAGAAAAGGAAAACGAAGAAAAGGAAAAGGAAGAAAAGGAAAAGGAAGGAAAGGAAAAGGAAGGAAAGGAAAAGGAAAAGGAAAAGGAAAAGGAAGGAAAAGGAAAAGGAAAAGGAAAAGGAAGAAAAGGAAAACGAAGAAAAGGAAAAGGAAGAAAAGGAAAAGGAAGAAAAGGAAAAGGAAAAGGAAAAGGAAAAGGAAGGAAAAGGAAAAGGAAGAAAAGGAAAACGAAGAAAAGGAAAAGGAAGAAAAGGAAAAGGAAGAAAAGGAAAAGGAAGAAAAGGAAAAGGAAGGAAAGGAAAAGGAAAAGGAAAAGGAAAAGGAAGAAAAGGAAAAGGAAAAGGAAAAGGAAGAAAAGGAAAAGGAAAAGGAAGAAAAGGAAAAGGAAAAGGAAAAGGAAAAGGAAAAGGAAAAGGAAAAGGAAAAGGAAAAGGAAAAGGAAAAGGAAAAGGAAAAGGAAAAGGAAAAGGAAAAGGAAAAGGAAAAGGAAAGGGAAAGGGAAAGGGAAAGGGAAAGGGAAAGGGAAAGGGAAAGGGAAAGGGAAAGGGAAAGGGAAAGGGAAAGGGAAAGGGAAAGGGAAAGGGAAAGGGAAAGGGAAAGGGAAAGGGAAAGGGAAAGGGAAAGGGAAGGGGAAAAGAAAAGAAAGAAAGAAAGAAAGAAGGAAGGAAAGGAAGGAAGGAAAGGAAAGGAAAGAAGGAAGGAAAGAAGGAAAGGAAAGAAGGAAGGAAGGAAGGAAAGAAAGAAGGAAGGAAGGAAAGAAGGAAAGAAGGAAGAAAAGAAGGGAAGGAAGGAAGGAAAAAAGGAAGGAATGAAGGAAGGAAGGAAGGAAGGAAAGAAAGAAGGAATTCGAGGCAGGGAGTGAGGGAGGGACGGGAGGAAGGGAGGGATGGGAGGGACGGGTGGAAAAGAGGGACGGGAGGGAGGGATGGGTGGAAAAGAGGGACGGGAGAGAGGGTGGGTGTTAGGGAGGGAGGAATATCATACCTTGGTCGATGTCTCTTCCAAGCTAGATACATTCTGACTGTTTTCTGAATCATCACACACGCTCTAGCTCTGAACTTGATCTTGTTTGCCACTAAAAAAAACAATCAAGGGACAGTGAGTTACAACAGGAAATTAAAAACATCTTCACACACAAGCACCATATGAACAACGTTGTGCTTACATTTTTGCACTGAAATAGCACACCATATGGCCTTCTTCCATCTGTTTACAATAATCCATCTAGCTACTTTAGATACAAGAGCTTTTAAGCTTTCGGGATCAGACTGCATGATTCGATCAAATTCTGCAAACTAACACAACAAAACGTTTAAAACACGCATACCTGCAAAAACGCACACGTTCAAACACGCAAACGCGCACGCACGCCCTAACACGCAAGAACATGCACGCGCATGCGCAAACACGCACATGCGCGAACACGCAAAATATACGGAGAAACAAGGATTACATTACAATTCTGAGCAATATTTTGATTCCTCACACACCTTTCCAGGACGAAAGAAAACTTTAGTCATGCCAAATTTGAAATCTTCAGGATCCATACCCACAGCTCGGAAGAGGGCCTGGGAAAGAGTGAGATAAGTTTGGGGTAGCAAGATTAGAAATACTGAACATTCTCTCCCTTACAGTCACAGTCAACCTCACCATCACCATCACCAACATTACCATCATCACCCCCCTCCTCACCCTCACCATTAGCATCATCACCATCAACCCCCTCACTATCACCACCAACACCACTATCACCATCAGAACAAAAACAGGCAACATCATCATCACCCCTTCACCATCACTATCAGACCAAAAACAGGCACCATCACCAGCACCGTCACCATCACTCCATCACCATCACCTCCCTCAAGATCCGCATCACCATGAACTCCCTCACCATCACCATCATCCCCCTCACCATCACTCTCGCCCCCTCACCATCACCTCCCTCACTATCACCCTCACGTTCACCCCCCTCACCATCACCATCACCCCCCTCACTATCACCATCACCCCCTCACAATCACCCTCACCATCACCATCACCACTATCACCCCCTCACTATCACCATCCAAACAAAAACAGGCACCATCACCATCACCTCCATCATACCTCCCTCACCCCATCACCATGACCTCCCTCACCATCACCGGCACCATCTCAACATCACAACACGTCACCATCCATCACCCCCACTCTTACCATCACTGTTCCCCATCTTCTTCCTCATCTTTATCCTGCTCATGTTTTATCTATTACTTAAAACAAACTCAACCTTGTCAATATCGTGTACCTGACAGAATGTCCTTGGATTGAGTTTGGCCAATTTCTGAGGTAAATAAGCACCATACCTTAAAACAAGAATAAACGAAGTACTAAACTTTACGCCCCCAGTCATTGGTCAGAACATCGACCAGAAATTTTAAAAATGGCGGAAATTGCTCCTTACAATGATGTGTTGTCATCTAACCTTATCAAAACTATTAAAAAAACAAACAACTTACATTTTGTACAGTTCGTTAAACATGGCTCTGGATGGATAACCTTCTTGCATAAGTTGTAAAACAGAGACCATTCCAGCACACTCAAGTTGTCCAAGAATCGAGCCTCCTTCAAAATTATTGCTCTGCATCGTTCCATTGGGTTTAATACAACGAATAAAATTAGCACCCTAAAAATTGAAAAACACTTGGTTTCAACTGAATCAACGTCGCACGATTTTAATTAACGATGGTTAGAGTGTCTAACCGGTCATTAGAACTTAGAATGTTGCAGGTTCGAACCCTGTCCACCAAACGTCTGTTCCATTACACGAAGCTCGCAAACGTACCACATGCACTACATGTATACGTACAACTTATCATATCACTTTAACTATATCTCATATGCAAACGCTACCACTTAGGAGCACATATGACTATGAATTTGCAACCTTAGCTCTCCATCTGAGCCTCAGTGACTCAATGGTTAGAGCGTCTAACTGGTCATCAGAAGGTTGCAGGTTCCAACCCTGTCTGGGGCTCAGAAATTTTTTCTGAATAATTGAGCTTGACGAACGTCCACCAAGCGTCTGTTATAGGATTTTATTAATATTTATCCAATTTCAGTTGTTTTTGCTGTACAAGCTGCCGTAAGTTAAACTCAGAGAAAAACTCTGAGCTCCAGACGAGACTCGAACCCACAACCTTCCGAATGCCAGCCAGACGCTCTCACCATTGAGCCACTGGAACTCAGATGGCAGACGAGGTTGTTCTCGATATTTACACCTGGAAACGAGTCAAACCGTACGTGTCACACAAGTTCTTGTTGGGCTACAAGTCGCATTGCGTCCGTTAATTTTGTGGGTTCGTCGGCCTGTCTGCAGCTCAGAATACAAAATAAATGCGTTCGGCTGGTCATATCGAAGTGAACTACCCTTATCTGCGTTCGCTGATCATTCCGATTTGCCAAGCAAACGCTGCCGTGTGAAAAGAACGATGATAAGTAGACCAAGTATTGACAACGGAAAGTTACACCCCCTATTCGTTGATTTCATCTGTCAAACGTATAGTTTTCATTGGACAACGTTTGTTTCAAAACTCGAAAACAACTAGTTATTCGCTAAACGCTTGAACGCAAATGTAGTACTTCTATGTAAAAAAAATATTTTAAAACAATGTACTGTTTCATGCAGCGCTCTTGAAGAAAACCGGAAGATCGTAATGTAATAAAAAGGAGTTACTTCCAAATAAGAACATTCAGGTCATGACCTTGAATCACGAGATGTTCTATTTTGCATAATTTCCCAAGAAATATATTCATATAGAAAGGCGTTGTTTTACAAAACGAAAGCAAAGCTGTGAAGAAAACATCTCTGGCTTCTGTCGCTCTTTATACTGGTAAGTTTATCGAGATTTTCCTATGGATATCAGAAGGAAACATTAGCTTTTCTTCAGTCAACGTTACTTGAACTTGATTTAACTTATTTACAGCTAAAAACTATTAAAGAATTGTCTCAAGAATAGCGTCAACCTCACAAGAATACGAAGGAAAGCAAAGATGTGAAGGAAACATTTCGGCCATCTGTCGCTCTATACTGGTAAGTTTATCGAGATTTTGCTATCGACACAAAAAGGAATCGTTAACCTTCCTTCATTCAAGACGTTCATTGAATTTGTTTCAATTATTTACAGAAAGAACTGCCTTGAGAATGGCGTCAAATTCAGAAGAATACGGCTACGAGGATGAGCGCTTTCAGAATGTCGTAAGCCCAAACTTTCACTGTTCAATTTGTCTCAACGTTCTTAAAGCACCCAAGATGTGCAGGAATAACCAACACCTTTTCTGCACACATTGTATAACGAGACATCTCGCTAATTCACCCACCTGCCCAGAGTGTATGGAACACCTCACCATACAAACCCTAAATCAAGCTCCGAGAGTTCTCATGAATTACTTATCCGAACTAAACATTAACTGTGATTATTACAGTCGAGGCTGCCGTGAATTCACTCAGCTTGGAAATCTTAACACGCACGTTTTGAATTGCGGCTTTGCTCCCGTGAGATGCTCCAACGAGGGGTGTGTCGTGGAGATCAATAAAAGAGATAGAATTTATCACGAGAAGGAGGTCTGCGAGTTTCGGAAACATAAATGTCATGATTGTGGCGAGATAAGGAAAGATGTCGATGAATTGAAGCAAAATCTAACCGAGCTAAAGCAAAACCAAGCCAAGATGACGGAAGACGTAGCCGAGCTAAAGCAAAACCAAGCCGAGCTAAAGCAAAACCAAGCCGAGCTAAAGCAAAACCAAGCCAAGATGACGGAAGACGTAGCCGAGCTAAAGCAAAACCAAGCAGAAATGAAAGAACAACTAAATCAACTACCTTTCCAACTAAATGAAGTCAAAGATATGTTGGTCGCGGTACTAAACAAATTGCATAATGAAGAGAAGACCATTCAACCTCCACTTCGTGTTAAATCAGCTTCAAAACAAGATATTGTCATCATAGGAGGCCGCACAACTAACGACAAAGTCTCCAGTTCTGTAGAGTCATTCAGCTGGGAGAAAGGAGCGTGGGCTCAACTACCACCAATGAAAGAACCTCGTTCATTAGCTTCATCGTCTGTTTACGAAAACCACGTTATTGTGAGCGGGGGATTTACTGATCGTGGTGTTACTGATAGTATGGAGATGATGAACACTGAGCAAGAACCTTTGCAATGGATAACATTTCCTGCCAAACTTCCTGCCAAGTTGTGCGGTCACACAACCGTGGTTTATGAAAAGCGTTTGATTCTTATTGGTGGATATAAATGGACTGAAGGTAGTCATTCTAACGCCATTTACGAAGTTCATCTTATTCCTCCTTATTCTACGAAGTTGTTACGTAGAATGCCGCAGCCAAGAAAAGACCATGGGACAGAACTTGTAAACAATAAGATTTTTATTTTGGGAGGAAGGACAAGCGTTGCAAGTAAGGCTGTTATTGATAATGTTATTGTTTATGATGTTGTTAAGAATGAGTGTAAGGAAATGCGGCCATTGCCGTATGCTGTGTTTGGAATGGCGACAGTTAGTTGGAGAAACAAAGTTGTTTTGATAGGTGGCTGTGATAAGAATGATCAGGTTTTAAATGATGTAATAATGTACGACATCGAATCAGGAGAGAGTGAGAGCTTACCAAAGATGAGGTACAAGAGGCATGATTGTTCAGCGGTCGTCACTGGAGATGTCATGGTAGTGATGGGAGGGGGGAATGATGATCAGGAATATCTTAATTCGGTGGAATGTTTTAGTTTTAGTAGTAATTCTTGGAAAGAACTTCCAGCAATGATCGAAGCTAGGCAATATGCAACTGCTGTTGTTAAACCTATCAGTCATTGATTAAATACTTAAGACTTCTAATTTCTTACTTGTCATTATGTAATTCTAATTATTTCTCAATATTTCTAATTAAAGCACACTTGTTAACGATTGTCAAGTTTCTTAACTAGTAGTTTTGAGTACATCAATTTCTACTTACGGTATCTCGAAGCTTTTCCATCAGCTTGTTCAGTTGGTTCTACAAAAAAGAAAATCCTTCCTTGATCTAACCTGGTCCAGATCAGTAGACCCTTAGGGCCTTGTTCACAAGAGGTGAGTTATCTTGGGGTGGGGGGGGGTAGGTTTATCCTCTTGGCAGAGAATAAACTAGTACCAAACAGAAGTTTTCGAATCCTACACTTATCTTACCTTGAACTTGCTTCCAATGCTGTCAAATGCAAGTTTCTTTTTTGTCGGAGCGAGAAAATTATCAATCTCCTGTTTGTTAGGGAAAAGGTTTTTCACAAAACTATCGTGGCTATCTTGCAGCAAAGCTTCGAGATCACTGTGCAAAGCATCATTATTCTTGCCAATAAATTCTGCCTAAATAAAGTAAAGATGCAAGTTGAGAAACTGCACGAAGCCATCTTAATTTTCTTATTTAAAGTTTGTATGACATAAAAATGAAGTTTGCTTAATTTGAAAGAACACTTAAAATGACAATGTAACATATTTTGCAGTTTTCAGTGCTGTGAGTAACTTCGTTACAAGTAACTAGTTACAGTAACTAGTTACATTTTTAAGTAACTGTAACTGTAACTAGTTACTTTTTCTGAAGAAGTAACTGTAACTAGTTACTTTTTTAAAGAACTGTAACTAGTTACAATATTTGGTTTAAAAATGTGACTAGTATAGTTACTGATATTCAATTGAGGATGTCATTCTTTCTTGATAAAAATGGTTTTGATATAATAATAAAGGTACAGTATGTACACATTTGACTATTTCTGCTTAGTGACAACTATATTTAGGCATTTAGCTGTAAAACATAATTATGGTACTGGCATCTAAAAACCAGTAATTTCTTTTTTGATTCTAGTAACATGGACAAAGGAATGTAACTTTGTAACTAGTTACAAAATTTTTGAAGTAACTTTGTAACTGTAACTAGTTACTTTCTTTTCATTGTAACTTTTATCGGTAACTAGTTACTTTTCTAATGATGTAACTGTAACTAGTTGCAAAAATTATGTAACTTTTACAGCACTGGCAGTTTTTCATTTCCTTGCTTCGTTGAGATATTTCAGTTTGTTTGAAATGTAAATTAAACATCTTGACGTCACATGTGCATAATGAGTTATCAGAGGTTATATATCTTTGCTATTATCAAACCAAACTAATTCTAAGGAAGCATGTGGGTGTGTTTCTCCCACAACACCAAACATGCAGAATTTTCAAGTGATTATGTTTGATAATAGCAAAGATATATAACCTTCTCTGATAACTCATTATGCACATGTGACGTCACATGTGACATTTACATATCAAACAAACTGAAATATCTCAAGAACGAAGCAAGGAAATGAAAAACTGCAAAATATGTTACTTTGTCATTTTACGTGTTCTTTCAAATAAGACAAATAATTTTCGTGTCATATTACAAAGCAGTTTACATTGAGTGAAGAGCCCGAGTATGAGGTTAAATCTTACCGTATGATAACAAACAGCGCCTGCAAAATGCCTGATGAGGAAGCCTTCGTCGTCTTTGACATTTCTGTGAATAACTAAATGTGATTTTCTTGGAAGCTAAAGAATGTAAACTTTATTAACATATAATCCCAACCAGCCAAAGAAAAGAGTAGAGTAGAGTAGAGTAGAGTAGAGTAGAGTAGAGTAGAGTAGAGTAGAGTAGAGTAGAGTAGAGTAGAGTAGAGTAGAGTAGAGTAGAGTAGAGTAGAGTAGAGTAGAGTAGAGTAGAGTAGAGTAGAGTAGAGTAGAGTAGAGTAGAGTAGAGTAGAGTGTAGTAGAGTAGAGTGGAGTGTAGTAGAGTAGAGTAGAGTAGAGTAGAGTAGAGTAGAGTGTAGTAGAGTAGAGTAGAGTAGAGTGGAGTGGAGTGGAGTGGAGTGGAGTGGAGTGGAGTGGAGTAGAGTAGAGTAGAGTAGAGTAGAGTAGAGTAGAGTAGAGTAGAGTAGAGTAGAGTAGAGTAGAGTAGAGTAGAGTAGAGTGGAGTGGAGTGGAGTGGAGTGGAGTAGAGTGGAGTACAGTAGAATAGAGTAGGGTAGGGTAGAGTAGGGTAGGGTACGGTAGGGTAGAGTAGAGTAGAGTAGAGTAGAGTAGAGTGGAGTGGAGTGGAGTAGAGTAGAGTGGAGTGAAGTGGAGTAGAGTAGAGTGGAGTGGAGTGGAGTGGAGTGGAGTAGAGTGGAGTAGAGTGGAGTGGAGTAGAGTGGAGTGGAGTAGAGTAGAGTGGAGTAGAGTGGAGTAGAGTAGAGTGGAGTACAGTAGAATAGAGTAGAATAGAGTAGAGTAGAGTAGGGTAGGGTAGGGTAGGGTAGGGTAGGGTAGGGTAGGGTAGAGTAGAGTAGAGTAGAGTAGAGTAGAGTAGAGTGGAGTGGAGTGGAGTGTAGTGTGGTGTTATTAGTGTAGTGCACTGGAGTGAAGTGGAGTGGAGTGAAGTGGAGTGGAGTGAAGTGGAGCGCACTGCAGTGTGTAGTGTAGTGCACCATTCACTGTACTTACTGCTAGTCGAAAGTGATCTTTATTCTGTTGGAAGACCTCTGTAGTAAAATGTTGATGTGTTGACTTAGGAAGTTTGCTTTCTTCGTTCAAAAGTTTTAAAACACCAGAATTCTTTGATTCAATCAGGTCTAGAAAACAAAATATAAATTTCTTTTTGTTTTTTTTTATGATTTCAGAATTTAAAAAAAAATCGGCAACTGTGCTTAATGTCATATAACTCTACGTCATAATTTAGCATGTTAGTTATCTTGGTACAGCGTAGAAAAAATAAGATCTTTCTTACCAATGCAGTCCTGATTGTCAATAAAATGAATTGTTCTAACATTCAATCCCTCTTTCCTATAAAGTTCTTGCTCCTAAAAAACAAAAATTAAAGTGCCACTAACCCCAAAATGTTTTTTTGCACGAATAAACATCGCCAATCCAAATGATGAAGAATGCAATATAGATTAACTAAATTGGTAAAATCCTCTTGATTTAAGAATCGATTGAAGTGGCGATAATGACGGACACGACGGAGCACTTGGGAGACTGCGTCGAGAAGGGTTTGTGACGTAATACCAAGGAATTCTATATTTTTTTTACTGTAAAGTAAATAGGAAAGAACGACGTACCCAGGTTACGTTTATAGCCAGTTTGGCGATATTTTTCATTTTAATTCTTTTATTATAGTTCCAGTGTACTACACTTTATAGATTTTTGAAGACGAATTCCTGGTATTACGTCACACGCATCCTATACCCATTCCCCTCAATGCTCCGCCATGGGACAAACAGATGCGAAATTTTGCAAGTTTGAAGGTGCATAAAAAATGAAAGAAGTGTTCAATAACAGAAAAGATATGTTGGTGCTAATATACTCAACAAAGGCTATTTGAATCCCGAGAAAAAATTTTTTGGGGTTAGTGGCACTTTAACTAAAGTTTTTTCGTTTGTTTTTGCTGTACAAGCTGTCGTAAGTTAAACTCAGAGAAAAACTCCAGACGGGACTCGAACCCACAACCTTCCGAACGCCAGCCGGACGCTCTCACCATTGAGCCACTGGAACTCAGATGGTAATAGACCGATTATTGGCAATAAAAATTAAGTTGATCTCATTTGAAAGAACTCGTCAAATGGTA
This sequence comes from Paragorgia papillata, assembly GCA_035771165.1. NCBI lineage: Eukaryota > Metazoa > Cnidaria > Anthozoa > Scleralcyonacea > Coralliidae > Paragorgia > Paragorgia papillata. The sequence continues at coordinate 546,279 of JAWNZC010000021.1, read as the reverse complement.
TAAGAAGACCTTTTACAATTTTTCCGTATCTGTTTTGGTTTTGGAACTATTTCGACCAAACTCAGCGTGCTGTCCGCCATCTTGGAATTATTTTCAATATGCAAAATTATGCATGTGACGACATAAGCAGGGTAAAGTGAAATTTTTATCTTGCCAACCTTATGACATTATGAGCTAGAAACTCGATTTTTTGTTGCGCTATTTCCATTTTAAACTGACCCACAACATTTAAAAAGCCTTCCGTAGAAATTTGGTTACCCACGGAGTAGTTTCATCAGGTTTACCCCGCTTGTGACGTCACCAATTTCCTAGTTAATTAGACCCAATATTACAACAAGATGGCGGACAGCACGCTGTCTTTGGTCGAAATATTTCAAAACACAAGAAAGATACAGAAAAATTACAAAAGGTCTTCTTATACCATTTGGCGAGTTCTTTCAAATGAGACAAACTTAATTTTTATTGCCAATACCCTTTAAGGACGAGGTTTAATATTTTACCGTAATGACCGAACGGTCGACATGTAGTTTATTATATGGCACTTTTTTTATTACAAAATCAATCAAACATTTCCTGGTCTCCGCTTCCTTTAACTTCGTCAACATGTCGAACTAGCGTTATTCTCTGCAGTTTCTTTCTCGTCTGGATACTAAAATTTACTTTCAGAATGTTCGTTATTTATTTATTTATTTATTTATTTATTTCATATTCATCGTTTTGCGGCAATGAAAGTGCTTTAAAGCTGTGTTTTAAGATTTTTTGTTCGTTTCAATCGTAGGACATTAAGAATTTCTATAATGCCCGCAGCCATTACGGGTGCTAGGAACTTCAGGCAATTTTGACGTGTATTGCTGCGACATGTTCAAGAAAAATGCATACGTTAGACTGAAAAATACGACTTAAAAAAAACCAGAATTGGGCTGCTACGCCTAAGATTGTACTGGGAAGAAAGGAGCCAATGAGTATTTGAACAACTTACCTGCTTCAAAACTCGTTCATTGAAAAACTGTTGAAGTTTCTCGTTGCAGTAATTGATACAAAACTGCTCAAAACTGTTCAAGTCAAAGAATTCTGAAAAAAATATATGCAATTTCTACACAATGTTTGGTGAAGGACTCTGGAGTACTGAATGCTGCTAACTACTCTCGTAAAAATCTCACAGCTTGTCAACAGGATGTGTTCGCAACAGGCTTGTAGCAAGGCTGTTAACAGGTTGTAACAATGCTGTTCATTCAAGAAGCTGCTACAACCTTGTTAGCATCAACCTGTTAACAACTTGTTAAGTGCAGAGCGGTAACAGGTTGTTGGAACAACTTGCCATCAGTCTGTTGGAGTCATCAGCCTCGTTACAAGTTGTCAACAACCTGTTCATTCAAGAAGCTGCTACAACCTTGTTAGCATCAACCTATTAACAACTTGTTAAGTGCAGAGCGGTAACAGGTTGTTGGAACAACTTGCCATCAGTCTGTTGGAGTCATCAGCCTCGTTACAAGTTGTCAACAACCTGTTACAGATATGTTAACAGACTGGGACAGCCAATGCGAACACATGACGGTGACAGCCTGTTGAACAGCCTTGTAACAACTTGCTTGCAGGTATGTAACAGCTTGCGCGTTTTTACGTGTGTACTCTCGACTGCTGCGGAGAGACAGACTTCAAGTGTCTCACTGTGTGACTACTGCCACTGTCAGTCGATGCACATTTGTTTGTTAGGCAATGTCTTGTTCCAAATCAATACCTCGCTCCAAAACACTGCGCCATCAATTATAACTTTCTCATTATGTTTTCATTGACAAAGAGACAGACGAACAAACAAACAAACAAACAAACAAACAAACAGACAGACAAACAGACAAACAGACAAACAAACAAACAAACAAACAGACAGACAGACAGACAGACAGACAGACAAACAAACAGACAGACAAACAGACAAACAAACAAACAGACAGACAAATAAACAGACAGACAGACAAACAAACAAACAAACAAACAAACAGACCGATTCATACTTAATGTGTAATGATGGTAGTGTCAGCGTCAATAACTTACCAAAGCCAGCAATGTCGAGAACTCCGATGTACGTAGAAGAAGATTTGAAAGGAAAACATTGATTGACCTGAGCAACAATATGATCAAATAAATGAGAATACAAAGCCTTAGCCAGAGCATCTCTAGCAGCAGCAGCTTGATCGATCTTCAGTGGCACTCTAAAATAATTACAAAATAACTTGATCATTATTTAAAACACTGCCTACGCAGCACTGTACTTTTTTTACATTCTTATATAGCAATTATATATATGATAGTCATACTTGATATCGCTGACTCCAATAGCGCCAAGTTGTTTGACCTGGGACATCAGTCTTGTTGTCAGCGCCATTTTTAGCCCAGCGGCTTCCACCTGGAGAAGCTTCGCTACAATGTTCACAGCACTTTCCGATTTGCCAGCCACCTTTGACCCCCCTGTAATATCAAAACATAATCAACATTGTTTTAGCTCTGTCTGTTTGTTTGTTTGTTTGTTTGTTTGTTTGTTTGTTTGTTTGTTTGTTTGTTTGTTTGTCTCTCTGTCCGTTTGTGTGTCTGTGTTTCTGTGCGTGTTTTTTTGTCCATCTGTGTCTGTCTGTCCGTCCGTCTCGCGTTCATTAAGTTCGTTAAATAAGTCAACCCTACCTCTTTTGTCATCGAGTTCTTCCTCAAAGACAATGTTTCCCAAGTGCATGACGGCAGCCACGATGCGAAAAATATTGTCCTTTTCTTGCGCTGAAAACCCAACCTTGTCCATTGACTCTGACATGAGTTTGTAGTCCTGTGTGTCGCTCAGATTGCGATCTTGTATCGAGCCTTGATTCAAATACTGAAAACAACACGGGAATAATTATTTTAGGGTAAAGGGAGGGAGGAAAGAAGGGAAGGAAAGAAGGGAAGGAAGGAAGGAAGGAAGGAAGGAAAGAAGGGAAGGATGGAAAGGAAGCAAGGAAAGGAAGGAAAGGAAAGGAAGGAAAGGAAGCAAGGAAAGGAAGGAAAGGAAAGGAAAGGAAGCAAGGAAAGGAAGGAAAGGAAAGGAAGGAAAGGAAAGGAAGGAAATGAAGCAAGGAAATGAAGCAAGGAAATGAAGCAAGGAAAGGAAGGAAAGGAAGGAAGGAAGGAAGGAAGGAAGGAAGGAAGGAAGGAAGGAAGGAAGGAAGGAAGGAAGGAAAGAAAGAAGGGAAGGAAGGAAGGAAGGGAAGGAAGGACGGGAAGGACGGGAAGGACGGGAAGGAAGGGAAGGAAGGGAAGGAAGGAAGGAAGGAAGGAAGGAAGGAAGGAAGGAAGGAAGGAAGGAAGGAAGGAAGGAAGGAAGGAAGGAACGAACGACGGAAAGAAGGAAGGAAGGAAGGAAGGAAGGAAGGAAGGAAGGAAGGAAGGAAGGAAGGAAGGAAGGAAGGAAGGAAGGAAGGAAGGAAGGAAGGAAGGAAGGAAGGAAGGAAGGAAGGAAGGAAGGAAAGAAAGAAAGAAGGAAGGGAAGGAAGGGGAGGAAGGAAGGAAGGAAGGAAGGAAGGAAGGAAGGAAGGAAGGAAGGAAGGAAGGAAGGAAGGAAGGAAAAAAAAGAAAGAAGGAAGGAAAGAAAGAAGGAAAGAAGGATGAAAAAACGGAATGTAGGAAGAATAAAAGCAAAAAAAACGAAAAGAAAGGAGGGAGGAAAGAAAGTAAGAGGGAAAAAGGAAGTAAGGAGGGAAGGAAAGAAAGAAAGAAAGAAAGAAGGAAAGAAGGAAAGAAAGAAGGAACGAACGAACGAAGGAATGAACGAAGGTAAGAAAGGAAACAAGGAAGGACAGAATACACTATACATGCTTCACAGTACATACATGAAAGTCTTCAGCCTTATTCAGGCTTAGAGCACTCTTCAGAGCAGCAGGTGCTCCAGCACACAGTCGATAAAACACGTGATAACTTCTCTCCCCAGGACTTTGCTTGCATATACGAGATTTCTCCAGTAAATAATGAGAGATAAATCCACCAACCACTTTTGGCTAAACATGGAAAACAAACCACAATAAATACGACTAATTCAGATAAAATAACATTTCAATAAATTCAAAGAAATGGAGAAGTGTTGTGTTGTTGTTACCTTTTCATTGAAATGAACCTCAACATACTTTCCAAACCTACTGCTGTTTATATTTCTCAGTGTCTTGGCATTACCAAATGACTCCAGAAGAGGATTGGCTGGAAGAAAAAAACGAAATGCAATTGCATGTGAAGAGGTTTGTAATGTAGGAAAACAGGAAGGAAGGAAGGAAGGAAAGAAGGAAAGAAGGAAGGAAGGAAAGAAGGAAGGAAGGAAAGAAGGAAGGAAGGAAAGAAGGAAGGAGTAAGGAAGGAAGGAAGGAAGGAAAGAAGGAAGGAGTAAGGAAGGAAGGAAGGAAGGAAGGAAGGAAGGAAGGAAGGAAGGAAGGAAAGGAAGGGAGGGAGGGAGGGAGGGAGGGTAGGAAGGGAGGGAGAGAGAGAAGGAAAGAAGGAAGAAAGGAAGGGAAGGAAGAAAGGAAGGAAGGAAGGAAGGAAGGAAGGAAGGAAGGAAGGAAGGAAGGAAGGAAGGGAGGGAGGGAGGGAGGGAGAGAGAGAGAGAAGGAAAGAAGGAAGAAAGGAAGGGAAGGAAGAAAGGAAGGAAAGGAAGAGAAGGAAGGGAAGGAAGGGAAGGAAAGGAAGGGAAGGAAGGGAAGGGAGGGAGGGAGGAGTAAGGAAGGAAGGAGGAGGGAAGGAAAGAAGGAAGAAAGGAAGGGAAGGAAGAAAGGAAGAGAAGGAAGGAAGGGAGGAAGAAAGGAAGGAAGGAAGGAAGGGAGGAAAGAAAAAAGGGAGGAAGGATGGAGGGAAGGAAAGGAAGGAAAGGAGAAAGGGAGGACAGAAGGAAGGGAGGAAGGAAGGGAGGGAGGGAAGATGGAAGGGAGGGAGGGAAGATGGAAGGGAGGGAGGGAGGGAGGAAGGGTGGGAGGGAGGGAGGGAGGGAGGAAAGAAAGAAGAAAGGAAGAAGATGGAGAGATTACCCTCAACAATTCGTTCTTCAATATGGCCATGCTGTCCATCACCCCAAGACTCAGTCAAATACCTGAACAAAATAACAGCAAAGTAACTTCAAGATTCTACACAACTAAATTCCACTTATTGAAAACCTCCGATTGAAGACTATATTGAATACTATTTCTTCATTCATTCATTCCTTCCCTCATTCCTCCCTCCCCACCTCCCTCCCTCCCCCCCTATTTTACCTCAAAATGAATTTTGTTGACTCAGTTTCCCAGCCCCCAGATTCTCCTAGATAATTAAAATTTCAATATTTTCTTTAATGAGCATGAGAATGTTTGATAAATATAAAACATTGACACAATTATTTAGTGTAGCAGTTGTAATAATATAACTTACCACTCACTATAATGGACTGACTTTCCTTCAAGGCACGCATATCTCTATAAGCCTTGTCAGCTACAGTAAGAAAAATAGGTATTATACCATTCGAATACTGTAGCACTGATACTAGAATAGCATTGCTTTCACTATTTCATCCACTTTCACTACTTCTTCCTCTTTCTTCATTTTTTCCTGTTCTCCATTTCCTCCTCTTTCTCCATTTCTTCCTTTTTCTCCATTTCTTCCTCTTTCTCCATTTCTTCCTCTTCCTCCATTTCTTCCTCTTCCTCCACTTCTTCCTCTTCCTCCATTTCTTCCTCTTCCTCCATTTCTTCCTCTTCCTCCATTTCTTCCTCTTCCTCCATTTCTTCCTCTTCCTCCATTTCTTCCTCTTCCTCCACTTCTTCCTCTTCCTCCATTTCTTCCTCTTCCTCCATTTCTTCCTCTTCCTCCATTTCTTCCTCTTCCTCCATTTCTTCCTCTTCCTCCATTTCTTCCTCTTCCTCCATTTCCTCCTCTTCCTTCATTTCCTCCTCTTCCTCCATTTCTTCCTATTCTCCATTTCCTCCTCTTCCTCCATTTCTTCCTACTCCTCCATTTCTTCCTCTTCCTCCATTTCTTCCTCTTCCTCCATTACTTCCTCTTCCTCCATTACTTCCTCTTTCTCCATTTCTTCCTCTTTCTCCATTTCTTCCTCTTCCTCCATTTCTTCCTCTTTCTCCTTTTCCTCTTCTTCCTCCATTTCTTCCTCTTCCTCCATTTCTTCCTCTTTCTCCATTTCCTCCTCTTCCTCCATTTCCTCCATTTCTTCCTTTTCCTCCATTTCTTCCTCTTCCTCCATTTCCTCCTACTTCTCCATTTCTTCCTCTTCCTCCATTTCTTCCTCTTCCTCCATTTCTTCCTCTTCCTCCATTTCTTCCTACTCCTCCATTTCTTCCTACTTCTCCATTTCTTCCTCTTCCTCCATTTCCTCTTCTTCCTCCATTTCTTCCTCTTCCTCCATTTCTTCCTCTTCCTCCATTTCTTCCTCTTCCTCCATTTCCTCCTCTTCCTCCATTTCTTCCTCTTCCTCCATTACTTCCTCTTCCTCCATTTCTTCCTTTTCCTCCATTTCTTCCTCTTCCTCCATTTCTTCCTCTTTCTCCATTTCTTCCTATTCCTCCATTTTTTCCTCTTCCTCCATTTCTTCCTTTTCCTCCATTTCTTCTTCTTCCTCCATTTCTTCCTCTTCCTCCATTTCTTCCTCTTCCTCCATTTCTTCCTACTCCTCGATTTCTTCCTACTCCTCCATTTCTTCCTACTCCTCCATTTCTTCCTACTCCTCCATTTCTTCCTCTTCCTCCATTTCTTCCTCTTCTATTTACCAATAAGTAAGACAATTTAATTTGACACTCACCTATAGCGAAAACGTGAGGCGGTAAAACCCCAAGAGATTTTCCATGGTATTTCTTCATCATCTCTGAGGAATAAAGATTTTTCATGTTGTGATAGGGATTGACAGCAAGCAAGATATCTGCAACGTATGTCTACAGCAGGGAAAAACAATTGAAACATTATTTTAATCTCTTTCTGTGTGCATGACATGAGTTTGTACCTCAAAAAAGAGCGGGAAAACACCGAAATATTTGGACTGGTCCAAGAGTCCCACACAAAAGTTAAAATTATAAGCATACTACCAAAAAGATAAAGCAGGTAATTTGTACATGGCTTCTTTATCTCTTTATCAATATTGTAACATATTCTGAAATGCCCTCTTCGTAATTTCACGCCCCTTTTTTAAAACACAAATGAATAGTCGAGTCTTACTTAGTCTTCACTGTCTGGTTGTTGTTGCCACGGCTAGTTCCCACTTCTCTTGGAATGTTTACTCTAGCAAATTCACGCATGGAAGATGTTTGGCAGCTGTGTTGGGGCAGGGTTCTGCCCACGGTGGGTGGCACCAGGGTTGTATTTTTTATATATCTTTTAATTAATATACCTCATTTTGTATTTTTTTGTCCTTGGTGAATTTTCTTTTTATTGAAACAATATTATTTGGTGAAATTCAGCACCACAACGCACACAATATTAGCTACCAGACTTGTGATTCGGTGAAATACGATATTCCTTCAAAGCCAGATTGCATTGTCTGATACTTGGGTAAGGCACTAATCACTTCGCACTTTGTTTATTAATGCCTGTAAGATGATACACCGGCGTTGGTAGTCGTAGAACATACACAGGAAACCTTGCCCTAGCTTTACGTAGAGAATTCGTCATGCTGCATATTCTAGCATGCCCTAGCTAATAGTAATATTTAGTCTGACAAAATTGCGAGGCATATGATGTAAAGGACTATGAATTTCACTTGCTCACATTTGGAAAATATCATTTTCAGATTACTAATTTTCACATATTCTCGGGGGTGTGGGGTTTGCACTCACATGCTCCTGGGCAGAACCCTGTTGGGGTAGAGGAATCGTCTCATCCCCACCCCCGAGTTGCAATGGCAGGGCCACTGAGCAATAATGGGAAGCCTGGGGCAAAATAGTCAGGTAGAGGTCCTCTAAGTTGCTATGGGGGTCGAGAGACACATCCTTCTCCCAATTTTTTAAAATTATTGGCTCTCTAAAAGATTATTCCTAGTATTTTGAGGGTGCTATCCCAACATTACCCCTACCCCTAATGTGTGTCATGCCAGAATAGATCCTCAAGGGAGGGTGTATAAAAAAATACAGTAATTGTGTAAAAACTGAACTTACATAAATAATGTCTTTTTTGTATCTGACACGGAGATTATTGAGCAAGGTAGCTTCATTCAGGTACATCAAAGCACCTGAAAAATTAAGAAAAAATATTTAGAAATGGCTTCCACTGAGCAAGGTTCAAATTTGATTATGAATACCACGCACTGCAAAAGAAAAACACCCATAATAACTTTAAACCATAAAAATAAGATTGTTGAATACTTTTGATTATATATATCATGGTGGAAGTGTTAGGGTTAAATTGTGAATGTGTGAAAGACCAGGCAACCACTCACCTAACCCAACATCCACCACATCACCCAAAACCATACCACCCAATCCACCCACCCTCCACCATACCACCCAATCCACCCTCCCTCCACCATACCACACAATCCACCTTCCCTCCACCATACCACCCAATCCACCCACCCTCCACCATACCACCCAATCCACCTTCCCTCCACCATACCACCCAATCCACCCTCCCTCCACCATACCACCCAATCCAGCATACCACCCAATCCACCCTCCCCAAAACCACCCAACCCACCCTCTATCACACCACCCAATCCACCCTCCACCACACCACCCAATCCACCTTCCACCACACCACCCAACCCACCCTCTACCCTCCACTACACCACTCAATCCACCCTCCACCACACCACCCAATCCACCCTCCACCACACCACCCAACCCACCCTCTACCCTCCACTACACCACTCAATCCACCCTCCACCACACCACCCAACCCTCCACCTAACACCACCCAACCCCCCTCCACCACACCACCCAACCCACCCTCTACCATACACCCCAATCCACCCTCCACTATATAACCCAACCCACCCTCCCCCACACCACCCAACCCACCCTCCCCAACACCACCCAACCCACCCTCCCCAACACCACCCAACCCACCCTCCACCACACCACCCAACCCACCCTCCACCACACCACCCAACCCACCCTCCCCCACACCACCCAACCCACCCTCCACCACACCACCCAACCCACCCTCCACCACACCACCCAACCCACCCTCCACCATACCACCCAACCCACCTCCACCACACCACCCAACCCACCCTCCACCACACCACCCAACCCACCCTCCACCACACCACCCAACCCACCCTCCCCCACACCACCCAACCCAACCCAACCCACCCTCCACCATACCACACAACCTCCACTACACTTGCCAAGCCATCCTCCATCACACAACCCATCCTCCACCACACTACCCTCCACCACACCACACCACACCACACCACACCACCCAACCCACCCCCACCCTCCAATGCACCCTACCATTAACCATTCCTACATCTTCAATTCTGCAAATGGACAACCATTTCTATGCATAAAGTAGCATTTATTTAACATTTAATCCATGTAATTAGTGTAATCACCAGGGTTAATGCAAAGCCAATCACAATCAATGCCTTAAGCAGCAAGGATATAAATGGATTATATTGTTTGAAGAAAGCCTTTTGCAAAGCACAATATAACCCAAACTTTACTGAGAATTTCTATAGCCTGATAGCCTGGGAAAAAAGCTGTTCAAAACATTGCCACGTCTACGAACTAAGGCTTAATTGTCTGAGCTTCTCTGCATGATATTCGCTATTGAATTAATCTTTTTTTAACTTCAAAACACCCACACACTTCAAGGGCAAATTTATAAAGTACGCGAAGCTGCAAGCCAGCCTAGCAGATATTCGGCCCAAGACAACCATTTCTAAACATCCTTTTCTCGTAAAAGAGAAGCCTGATGTACAAGTTATGTTTTAAAACGTGTTTTCTGTTCTGTTTCAGCTTTTTACAAAACTCAAGTCACAGCAGGTGCTTAAACAAGAGCTTGACATAACTTGCTTTCTTAAATACTTAAACAAGTTTAAATGAAGGTCCGTTCTTGTCCAACTTACAGTTATCTTCGACGTCTTTCTCGCCGTCTTTCTCGGCTGGAAAAACGCGTTCATACGGAGCCGATATAGCCTTGAAGAAAAACAAAAACATTTAGCTTATAAAACAACAGTACAATCCTTGAAAGAATTGAATCGAGCACTAAACTACATCTACTGAATAACGGTGAAGAATATTCAACGAAGCTAGCAACTAAAACAACTTAGAATCACCAAAAAGTAACGGGGAAGTCTTCTTGTAACAATTAAGACTAGTTTGGTTAAAATTCTAAAAGCCTATTTTACAGGATTTTTGGTGTGATAAACATCGCCAATTTCTGATTTAGATGTATGTTAAGTAGAAAAATAGTCCACGGATTGTGCCTTTGTTTCGTTTTCCTCGTATTTCAGTCTTTTCTGCTCGTTCGTAGTTGCTTAACATGCACCTGAACCAGAAGATTTATCGCACGTGTAAAACGTGCCTTATAAACTTACCGATCCTCTGCAGTCCAGAGATTCGACTGTAATTGTGTCGGAACCAATATCAACAACTCTTCCCAAACGAAAACCATGGCTCGTATCGGGAGCCCAGACGAAACCCGTAATATCCATGAGTTTAATCCGTCGTTCTATACCTTCAAAATGGCTTTCTTTTGCCGAGAAATCTGCCTTCGGTCCAGCGAGTTGTCAAATGGTTGTCAAGCTATTTAAAAAGTCTGGCAAAAATTTGGAAATTTGAGGAGTTGGATGGGATGGGGCAAACACCGGATGCCAAGCCAGGAGCGTTCGTGCAAGATAACATCTCCCAAAAGGACCACCTACCCAAACCGAATTATCTTCGGAATAAATCGGCGTTTTTATAAAAATTTTATTCTTGTAGTTCAACGCATATTAATGCTTCTAATTTTATGCTTAGAAACCGATAAATAAATAAAGGAACTTATGTTTAAAAAATAAAAGTTAAAAGGGCGTAATCTAATAGTATATTGGCTGTTTTTCCCTTTCCGACCAAACCCGATTATAAACGACGCTCTTTGCGTGATGGAGCAAAGCGTGACGAAATAAAACTTTCAAAGAATTTCCTCCGGAAGAAGTAATTTCGCGGTTACTAATTACGAGCATTTCCGACGCATTGTTCGCAGAAAATTGTAATTAAAAAAATCAACAAATTTAAATGCACAAAAGGGGAACTTTTGATGGCGTTTTGCGCAAAAAAGAAAGGACGATTAAAATAAGTAAAAATGATAGAAAAAACGAAGATAGAAATGCCAGATTTTAGGAGTTTTTTTGTGCGATGCGCTATCGGAATGCGTTCGGCAATGCTAGGGTTACCGTTGCTGTTTGTAGTCACGTAAACAAACTTTGAAGAACGTTCAAACGAAGGAAGTTTTATATCGATTTCTGAGTGATCTTTGCCAGGATTTTTTGACAGTCATGGCCCACCAAGAAATAGATAACGGTAATATTTACGACGATGTGGAAGCCATTTATCGTGGCGATATGGCTGATTTTAATTTTTGGGAAATCAATAATTATAAAAAGACCGTAAAAAGGTTGGAAGACGGTGCGCGACTGTGCGAGGAATTTATGAAGATGGTGAGCGAACGGTCCGAGATAGAAGCATCATACTACTCCAAAATGAAAGGTGTGTTTTTAAAGAACATAGCTGCTTCGTACTTTTTTAAAATAAGTAGAGTATTGTAGACAGCGAGACAATGGCAATGTAATGTATCGGCATTTCTGAATCGAAATTTATGTTTAAATTTAATAATAAAATACTAAATATGGAATTTTAATTCTTTATATTAAAAGTGAAATGCGTTGCGCGGAAAATGCCGAAAAGGCGAAAACACTGGCTTTCGGGGAAGACAATAATGCCTTCAGTGTTTTTTAGAGGCAACACAATAGCATGGAATACAATAGAATGGTATACAATATACAATACAACACAATACAATGGAATACAATACAATACTACAATAAAATACAATACTACAATAAAATACAATACAATAGTACAATACAATATTACAATACAATATTACATAGAGAATAATACATGGATGTGCGGAAATATGAAATTTATTTCGAGTGTTGACCAGGATATCTCACGAGTGAGTGAAGCGAATGGGTGAGATATCCTGTTCAACACGAGAAATAAATTTCATATTTCCAAGCATCCATGTATTGTTCTGTTTATTATATAAAAAAATTGTCCTATTGCCTATTAAACTATAATGCTGATTCAGCGATAATCATCACATGTGCGATTATCATAAATAATTGCACATGTGAGATTATCACTTTTATTAGTGGTGGAAAAATCAATAAAACACTCTATTTTATATAATAAAATACAATATTACAATACAATACAATATTTCAATACATTACAATGCAATACAACACAGTGCAGTACAATACAATAATTTATATATTACAATACAATGCAATGCAATACAACACAGTGCAGTACAATACAACACAGTACAGTACAACACAATGCAATACAATGAAAAATAATACAATACAATAGAAAACAATTAATACAAAGCAATACAATATAATACAATACATTACTATAATAGCATTTTCCCATAGTGTATAGGACCTGAAATTATAACTTATATCATAACAAATATTTGGAGTTGTGTTTGGTATTCCAAGTAAGTATTAGGCCATGTTTAAATTTCTATTGTAAATCTAGCTTGGTCAAAGAAATGGGAAGAAAATCATAAAAAAGGGCCAGAGTATGGAGCTTTGAAGACAGCGATGTATGGAATTATAGTAGAAGGGGAACAACTGGCTGATATTCATTGTGAATTGAAGGAGAAATTATTGAATGAAGTGTATCAAAGTGTGAATCAATGGAAGAAAGAAAATTATCATAAGTCGTTAATGAGTTATAAGGAAGTGAAAAATGCTGAAGAAGGATTCAACAAAGCACAAAAGCCTTGGTCTCGTAGGCTTGAAGAAGGTATATACATGTTTGAAATAAATATAGTAAAATATGCCAAAGCTAATAATAATATTAATAAATAATAATAATAATTATAATAATAATAAATAATAATAATAATAATAAATTAATAATAATAAATAAAAATAATTATAATAGTAATAATAATAAATAATGATAATAATATTAACAATAATGATAATAATAATAATAATAATAGTATTTTTATAGTAATGATAATAATAGTAATACTACTAATACTAATGATAATAATACTACTACTAATACTTAATACTAAATATTAATGATAATAGTAATGATAATAGTAATAATAATAGTAATAATAGTAATATTAAACAGGTAATATTTTATCAGATTTTCTGATTGGAGAGTTTATAATTAGTACGAGTATACAATATTATACCAAAATATAAACTTTGCTGAAAACCACAAAATAAAAAACTTACCTAAACTTTTGTCTAATATTTATACCTGGAAAGGAGACTGTCAAAGCATGTATGTACAATAACACGTGTGTGGGGAAGTATGTGTGGCATGTGCTGTTACTCAGGGCACTACCTCTCACCAAACGTTAAGCCCGGTTAGACAGGGTTAGTACTTGGATGGGTGACCGCTTGGGAATGACCCCATTGTCGAGCTTGGAACTCATAGTATATCTAACCTTACTATATTTCGATTGTTGTTTCTACACTGCCTATGCAGCACGCTACTTTTATTTCACTGAGTAGAGTTTCATTGGTCTCTCCTGTGCTTCGAGGGTTTTTCACTGGATTCTCCAGTTTTCCTCCCTCCAGATTCGTGTTGGTCTGACATGTGTGTCATAAATTGTTGTATGGCGGCTGTTGGTGCACCTTTAATATGCCTTCGACTCTGCCACTTGAAATTTAGGATGTAAATTGCTCTTGAAAAGCCCCTTGTGGGAAGAAGAAATCAAATTTGTATTTATCTACAAGGACCTGTACTTGGGCTACAATAAATATCATTGAACAACCTTGGTCTGCCATCTGAGTTCTAGTGGCTCAATGGTTAGAGCATCTGGCTAGGTTGTAGGTTTGAGTCCTGTCTGGAGCTCAGAGTTTTCCGAGTTTAACTACTTTAAACGACAGCTTGTACTGTCAGCAACAACTGAAACTCTAATTTTCATTTGTTAGTGCATAAGTGCAAAAAAGGATACCATAATTCATGTCGCAGTCTCGACTCTGGTAAGAGGCAACAAGAAGAAGGCAAGGTGAAAGGCCTGAATGATGAGCAGTTAAGAAAACTACAAGAAAAGATCGACAAGTATACTCAAGAAGTGAGTAGCTACAAAGTGAAGTACAAAGATGCTCTACGTGATTTGAGTGGATACGTACCAAAATATGAAGAAGATATGAAATATCAGTTCAACAAGTGCCAAGAGTTTGAAGAAGCGAGGAAATGCTTTTTTGAAAGTTTGTTAATCAACTACGAAAAGGCTGTTACTCGAGTGGGATATACCACAAGGTAAGTAAAGTGAAGTGAAGTAAAGTAAAGTAAAGTAAAGTGAAGTGAAGTAAAGTAAAGTGAAGTAAAGTAAAGTAAAGTGAAGTGAAGTGAAGTAAAGTGAAGTAAAGTGAAGTGAGGTGAAGTAAAGTGAAGTAAGTGAGGTGAGGTGAAGTGAAGTGAGGTGATCGAAGTGAGGTGAAGTGAAGTGAGGTGAAGTGAAGTGAAGTGAAGTGAGGTGAAGTAAAGTAAAGTACAGTAATTAGTAAAGTAAAGTGAAGTGAAGTGAATTAAATAAAGTAAAGTAAAGGTGAAATGAAGTAAAGTAAACTGTGAAGTGAAGTGAACTGTGAAGTGAACTGTGAAGTCTGCAGTGAAGTGAACTGTGAAGTGAAGTGAAGTGAACTGTGAAGTGCAGTGAAGTGAAGTGAAGTGAAGTGAAGTAAAGTATCCAAAATATTTTCTTCTTCTTATCTTATCATAGAATGCAAACAATTTATCAAAGTTTACTGGATACCTTAAAAAAGACAGACACCAAGCACGACTTGAATTGGTTTGCTGAAGTATATGGAGTACATTCACCATTGAGCACACCAGAATATGAGGTGAATCGACATAAGCTAAATTCCAGTTGGAATTTTCAAGACCATTCTTCATCATTTTAGTGATACTTTCAACCAAAACAAATCAAATATTAGTCTTAGTAATACTTTACAAATCAAAATATTAATTTTTTAGGAATATGATCCAAATTTCACTTCATCGTCCAGTGGGAACACCAATGCATCTTCGGGTGGAAGAAATTCAAGACAAAAGAACAACGACGATGATGGCAATCCTCTGAAACCAAACCGAAGTGGAGTGTGTACAACATTGTAAATATGAACTATAAATGGTGGCAATGCTACTTATTAAATATATTTTATATTGTTTTTATGACTTTTGTTTAATAAAAGTACCACGTGATGGTCTAGCAGGATTTAAGGCTTTGTGTGTTAAATGTTTAAATATTTTCAGCCTTATGACAAAGGTTGATGAAGTCACAAAACTTTATCAAAAAGTTAACACATGGTATAGCATATATATATATATATATATATATATATATATATATACACAAATGAGCATGTGTGATTTTGTTCACGGAATGTCAGGAAGTGCTCAATACCATCAAGGTAGAGCGAATATAGTATAGTTTAAGTGGGCTTACCTCAAAATGTTGAGTGTTGCAACTGTCAGTTTCACGCAGGTCATCTGAAGATCAACGCCCCGCGTGAAACTGACAGTTGTGACACTCAACATTTTGAGGTAAGCCCACTTAAACTATATATATATATATATTATATGAATGAATGATGCAAACACGAGAGTGAGTGAACCCAACTTTAACCCACCAAGTGTTTGCATCGGGTTATATAAACACAGGGCATCCATTTTCTATTTCTTTTATAAAATAAGACTACGAAATGTGCCTATTTTATAAATATATATATATATATATATATATATATATATGTACTATTTATAAACTGCGCAGGAGGGCTTTATCGGATAAAACACGAGGCGATAGCCGAGTGTTTTAGAGCCGATAAAGCCCGTACTGCAAGGTTTTTAAATGGCTTCTAAAAAGAATCACTTCATACGTTCATTGGCGTAGTAATTTTGAAAATTAAGCTTATCTCAGCCGTTAAAAACCAGCAAGAAACTTAGAGCGAGTCTATATCACATATATAGATCCGATACGCTCATGATTTTTCTTTGTGTTTTCCTCATGAATTATTAATGAATTTTAGAAATATATATATATATATATATACATGTATATATAGTTATATACATTTAACAAATATACTAAGATGATTATGTATGCTGTATATAATTGTTTAATATTGCTAAAATATTGAAATAATTATATTGAGATTTCAGATCTGATGGTGCATTAACATGACAAATTGAGTCGCTGATATTTGACTTCTAAATAATTTTAAAATAATATTCACTACTGTACATATATGTATTATACTTCTAAAAAACAGAAGTTTTGATTCTTTAGTCAAGCCAACATTTAAAAATTTTGAGAACTGTTGTAAATGACTTGAAGAAATGTATTTTTGTACCATTGAACAGTGACTTCCAAATCACTTAAAAAATCTCCCCAAAAATGGAGAAAAGCTAACTACACAACCTTGTCACTAATTCTAAATAATTCATTATTTTAAAAAATTAGATCAAGATTAGAATCTAAATACATGTACTGTATATAAATTAATTTTTTCCCTTTTAAATAAATTATGATAATTGCCTATTTGTTCATTGCTACTGATAATTGGATAATTTGGTAGTTGGTGTAAGTGAGATGAAATGATGTTTTCTCAATGTTTCATTATCACACATCGACAAAGTTGATGACTGGTTGAGAATGGTGTCCATATAGGGGATCAATTGGGACACATTGGGTACCAAAAGGCAACATGGGGAACAACACACCTCCACTCTTGCATGATCCCAACTATCACATGGGGATCACATGGTGAACACATGGCCATCACATGGCTATCACATGGTTATCACATAGCTATCACATGGTTATCACATAGCTATCACATGGCTATCACATAGCTATCACGTGGCCATCACATGGTTATCACATAGCTATCACATGGCCATCACATGGTTATCACATGGCTATCACATGGCTATCACATGGTTATCACATAGCTATCACATGGCCATCACATGGCTGTCACATGGCCATCACCTGGTTATCACGGGACTTCGTCTTATAAGTCCTGATGTTGATGATTAATACCACACCCTTCTCAGGTAACAACTTCAAAGTCTTCTCCATTTGGTCGTGGTCTTGATGTGCGAATGTATCTGTTATTAAACTGCTGAAAATGAAGGGGGGAAAACCCAGTTAAACAGACAGACAGACAATTAACAAACATACAACAAAGAGATAGACAGACAGACAAACAAACAAACAGACAAACAAACAAACAAAAAAATAAACAAACAAACAAACAAACAACTAGACAGACAGACAAACAAACAAACAGACAGACAGATAGACAAATGAACAAACAAACAAACAGACAAACAAACAAACAGACAAACAAAACAAACAAACAAACAAACAAACAGACCAAACAAACAAACAAACCAACAAACAAACAGACAAACAAATAAACAAACAAACAAACAAACATACAACAAAGAGATAGACAGACAGACAAACAAACAAACAAACAAACAGACAGACAGACAAATGAACAAACAAACAAACAAACAAATAAACAAACAAACAAACAAACAAGCAAGCAAACAAACAAACAGATACTGTTACATACCTTTTCATCATCATCATCGTCTTCCTCAGTGATCGTACTGGTCTTGGAAGGTGAATAAAGATCTTGAAAAGGGAAAAATCAAAGATTTATTGGATAACCCTATCAGTCATATCTAAACTGTTCTCTCTAGAGGTCCAGTGAGAACCATCCCTCACTGATCCAGTGTTACTACAGGAGGAAACCAGAGTAAACTAAACTAACTTTATTTATACTGGATAACTCTATCAGTCATGACTCATAATTAAAAAATATTACTTACTGCTATGCAACGGAGGTCGAAGTGGTTCTAGCATCCTTCGGTTTCCAGGGAAACCATTCAAACTAGCGGGAGGTGTTTTCCAAGCAATTGGTCTCAAGACTACACCAGTATCACTATCATCGCCATCATCTTCAGCAACTGGTGCTGGCGCGGTTTTATTTCTTTTGGTTCGTCGCTTCTTCTTTTTCTTCTTCTTAGTTCCAGGTAAATTTCCATTGCTTTGATGGTGAATATTTTCCTCTGGAGTATTGTGCTCAACTTCACGAGGGCTCGTGTCGTCAGTCTGCAGAAAATGGAACATGTATATGGTGTGTCATTGGCCATATAGAATCGGCTGTATTTTACGGACTATAAACCGGAACTTTTCTAATTTTCCAAAATCTTATTGTCCGAAATCTAACGTGCGGTTTATGGTACAAGATTTTTTCTTTTATATTCTAAAAAAATCTCGCAATTACTGATAGACATCGCGCTACGCTGTAAGACGTTACACTACATTATAAAGGGGATATTACACGGTGGCGAGAAGATATGGATTTTATGTTCGAGTGGCGAGGACAATATCTCACGAGTGAGCGCAGCGAACGAGTGATATATTGCTCTTGCCACGAGAACATAAAATCCATATCTTTGAGCAACCGTGTAATGTTCTATTTATTATATGGACAATGAAATTATGCGTGGAAGTGATGTTGATAAACTGAGTTTAATGCAAAAACTACAACCACTTGACCAAAAACGTTTAGAAAACACAAATTAAAAATACAACAGCTTCTTCGAATACGTCATTTTACGTGAAAAACTGAATTAAGGGAAGTTACAGGCTCAAATTAAATTTTGACTTGTCGATATGCCACTCGCGAGCGTTACATACGAGAAATACGCCACTCGGTTCCCAGATGTAGTGAAATATGGATTCTACGAGTGTTTTAGTTGCTAGTAAAATACTCTTCTCCATATAATAAAAGTTGTTACGCTACGTTATATATAAAACGTTACACTAAGTTATAAAACGTTTTGCTAGATTATCACACGGCGGCCATATTGGTGTACCAAAACAATGAAATGGCGGCCATATTGGTGTACGGTATGGGAATTAGCACTTTCTTATTCAAATATTTCGTATTGTTTCACCACCCCAATGGGGCCACCGATCACGTGAGTGAAAACGATCATTACCTTGGATGCTTGAAGGTTTTCACTCGTTTCATCAACATTTTCTTCCTCATCTTCCATCGTCCCTTTCTTTTTCTTTTTCCCTTTTTTCTTCTTAGTTTTTGTGACATCTGTAACTCTCGGCAGAACCTGGAATATTGCCCCCAAAAACCGAATCAAATAATGTGGTAGCTGACATTATAGTCAGTTTAAGCTTGCTTTTGAAATTCGTTTGTCAAAAACGGAAGTTCATTGTAAAGTTCGAATTTAATAAGCTTTGAATTGAATTCCTTTGGCGAAATCACGGAGTAGAAGATTATTTGTTGTATATACAGCTAAATCAATTAAGGTTGTCTTGGTCAAAGCCAAGCGCGAAAATGCTCGTTAATAACCCCAGAGAGGCAAGTTTGGTTTATTTGTATGATTTTGGCCTATAAATATAGTAAATGTGTGCTTCGCTATTTAAATAGTAATTCACATCGTACTTTTCGCGCTTGGCTTTGACCTTTTGGCTTTGGCCAGGACAACCTTAATTGATTTAGCTGTAGTGTTTGATGGAAATGAAGAATAATAGATACTTGGTTAAACAGAAACAAATTGCCGACTTAAATTTGTATCTACCTCGCAATGTAGTTCGGAACATTGCAACGTAAGTTCGGAATGTTCATTTCAATTATACGTTTCGGATTTCAAAAGCAAGCTGAAACGGACTGTAACAGTGGTACACAATATGGTGCAATATACTGTGTACAGTATGTGAACAATAATAATTTCAAATGAAGTCGAAATACTGCTGTAGAGAAAAGTTTTCTGACTGCCCCAACTGGGAATCGGACCCAAAGTCTCTGGTTTAACGTACCAGTGCTCTACCACTGAGCTATTGGGATTCCTGGATTTTCTCTACAGCACTGATTCAACTTCATTTGAAGTTATTATTCTTCACATATATACGCTGCTGAAGGACAACTAAATGTTTATACTGTGCATGTATTACAGTACTAGCTTATTTAACCATCGCTCTTTCTCAATCTTTGGCTCCTAGCCTAAGTACTATCATTCGACCTTCAGCTCTCAACTTTACCTGTAGCTCAGTTGGTAGAGCATCGGACTAGTAAATCGTAGGTCGCGGGTTCGAATCACTGATGTCTATATAAACTGGATAGGCCATTCCCTATGGCCAGCAGTCAAACATTTCGGGCCAGTCGCCGCCATCTTACGTAGTGGAACAGACGACGCATTGCGGCCTTAGAACTTGTTCCAAATCCCAAAGTTGACTGGCATAAGCAATCTTGACGTCAGCACGGTCAGATTATCCGGGGGGAGGAATATTAAGTACTTGGTGGCGGGGGAGTCGGAAGCCGTAAAGCAAACAACAGATGCCGGTTCGTTTAGTTTTCACTGTTTAACAACAAATACAGTCAAAAGATGGCAAGTACACAATACGAGATATTGTTAAGGCATTAAGATTACTATAAAAGGTACAATTTAAGACTTGGAATTGAATTCTTCGTATATTTTATAGTCTGTTTTTCAGTTTATATTATCGTGAAATTTCTTCGTTGTCGGCACTGAAGAAAAACAACGAAATTTAAACGTTTTGCAGCTCAGTAATAGAAACAAATGTAAGAAATTAGCGTCTTAAACCTCATTAAGTACTTCTTGTGTCCTTACACTCGTTTAAATGTTCTTAAAATAACTCTTTTTGTCTGTTTTTAATCTACGAAATCTTATGAACTTCTGTGGCAGCCATCTTGGGTAGTGGTCACGTCATCACACAACTGGCACGCTAAATCCTCATGCCCCATCCAGTTTTATTGAGATCAGTGTTTCGAATCCCAGCCTGGACAAGTAGAGTTTTCTTTCAACTTGTCTGGTGTGGTTCGTCACTCGGAGTAACACCTTCTTATTCTCCACCCTTGTTCACTGTCCCACTGATGATTCGAAACGTTTTTGAACCTTGGGCAAGGATCAAACAAGTTCTACTCATCGCTTAGTGTAAATGTGTACAGCATACTTACATTGCCAAAAACTACATCGTCATCGTCATCGGATTGAGTCTCTTTGGCATTAGCTTCGGCCTCTCTTTCTGCACGTTCTCTGTCAAGACATGAAAATGTAGCAAGCCATAAGAAATTGTGACTCATCAACATTATTTTTTACTCTGTCTAACCATAGTCCGAGAAGTGAGAACCCTCAGACATCCTAGGCAGCAATGGGTTAAATAAAGTTTCTGATTTACAGTATTTCTTAGATTGTTTGATTCATCGCTTACCTTTCTTCGCGCGCTTTCTGAACTCTTGCAAAGCGTTCCGCTCTTTCCTTCTTATCAGCTTCTTTCTAAAATTTGTCAAAGAATAGATCTTATGAAGTTCTAACGAAGCGATATACATTACCTTTAAAGTAAACGAAAATTGAGTTTGTCTTATTTGAAAGAACACGTAAAATGATAGAGTAACATCTTTTGCAGTTTTTCGTTTCCTTGCTTCGTTCTTGAGATATTTCAGTTTGTTTGATATGCAAATTAAACATTTTGACGTCACATGTGCATAATGAGTTATCAGAGAAGGTTATATATCGTTGCTATTATCAAACATAATTACTTGAAAATTCTACATGTTTGACGTTGTGAGAGAAACACACGTACACGCTTCCTTCGAATTAAGATTGGTTTGATAATAGCAAAGATATATAACCTTCTCTGATAACTCATTATGCACATGTGACGTCAAGATGTTTAGTTTGCATATCAAACAAACAGAAATATCTCAAGAACGAAGCAAGGAAACGAAAAACTGCAAAAGATGTTACTCTATCATTTTAAGTGTTCTTTCAAATAAGACAAACTTAATTTTCATTTTATAAGCACTTTAATATTAAACTTTTTTAATTCGACAAAAAAATAAAAACAGACAAAAAAATAGACAAAATTGAAAAAACAGTGAGAGAAATCGCTATCTTAATATTACCTGCACTTCAGTCTCTTTTTGAACCCGATCTGCTAATGATCCAAAATCATTATCCATTGTTTGTAAGAGCCATGTTAGACCTTAAAAAATTAGAAAATTATTTTCATAATGTGCATGGCACAAAATAAAATCCAGAAAATGGGTTCAACTCTGTGAATCAAAGGTTTTCCTTAAAAAACAAGATCAAATTACCTTTCTTTAACTGACTGTCAATTTTCTTTCCATTATTCAGAAATGCTGTACATTGAAACTAGAAACAAATTATAATTTTTTTTGTGAGAGAAAATTTCAGAATAATTAAATTGAAAGGTAGTCGAAATATTTTGCATAAAATAAAAGTTTAAAAATCTACAATATACCACTTTGTAAGGACTTTTACACTTTCCAGCCAACTGTTCCAGTTCAAATTCCAGCTCAATGTCAGCTTCTGAAAGAGCCCCTTCTTTATCTTGCTTATTCGCAAACCTAAAACCAAAGTGGATGAATTATTTACACCATAATTGAATTTTAAAATACTAGGTTCTATTTGAGAGTATAAATATCGGAGCTTTCAACACAACGATCACCCAGGTCTTACAACGTAACGTCAGATCTCACAACCTAACGGAAGGTGTCACAACGTAATGCAAGGTCTCACAGTGTAACGCAAGATTTCACAGTGTAACATAAGGTCTCACAACGTAACGCAAGATTTCACAGCATAACGCAAGATTTCACAGCACAACGCAAGGTTTCACAGCATAACGCAAGGTCTCACAACGTAACGCAAGATTTCACAGCATAACGCAAGATTTCACAGCATAACGCAAGGTTTCACAGCATAACGCAAGGTTTCACAGCATAACGCAAGGTTTCACAGCATAACGCAAGGTTTCACAGCATAACGCAAGGTTTCACAGCATAACGCAAGGTCTCACAGCATAACGCAAGGTTTCACAGCATAACGCAAGGTCTCACAGCATAACGCAAGGTTTCACAGCATAACGCAAGGTTTCACAGCATAACGCAAGGTTTCACAGCATAACGCAAGGTCTCACAGCATAACGCAAGGTCTCACAACGTAACGCAAGCTCTTACAAGAACACGAATATCAAGCAACACAGCTTTCTTTTTCAGATGTGTAGAAAATATAAAAGTTAGGTTCATATTCCTGTGCCATAATTGATATTAGCAAAATTATTTACGCGTGCGAATTACCGCACACGTGCAGTTTTCCTTAGGAAAAGGTCTTTTTCAGCAGTACTCAAACCTAATTACTATATTTCGATTTGTATTTCAACACTGCCTACGCAGCACACTACTTTTATAACAAGTGAATAACCACTTTCTGCCTGAGATGGCCAAAACTGGACCCTTTATTTTACTGTCTAATGCCAGATGATTTTGCTCATCAAAGGGAGAACCCTCAGAAATCCTAAGCAAGAATGAGTTACTGTAATGTAATTCGTCACTTACAGAACAAAAGGTTTTCCAGCAAGTCTTGAATCAGACAATGCTTCTCGTAAAACTGTTTTCGACTCAGCAATCTTACTCTGATCACTAGCATCAACAACATACACCACTCCAAATATCTGGAGAAATAAAAATAAACTACAATAGTAAGATTTAATTTTTTCTGACTCATTTAGTCAACATAGGGACTTGCTATTAAAGTTATTTTACTAATTTTACACTTTTCCAGAAGGTACAGTCAGAACAGTGGGAAGCTCACTGCCTCTCACAAAAAGTTAAGCACAGTTAGACAGGGTTAGTACTTGGATGGGTGACCGCTTGGGAATGACCCCGTTGTTGGGCTTGGAACTCATGTGAGTAGAGTTGTAGTTGATCTCTCCTGTGCTTCGAGGGTTTTTCACCGGGTTCTCCAGTTTTCCTCCGTAAAATCAACACCTAACATCTTAGCTGTGATCCGTGGTCTGAACTGTGTCGTTGGTGGCTGTTTGGGGCACCTTTGATATGCTTAATTGACACAGCCACATTCATCTGCATCCTTCGCACTAGCCACTGGCTGTGTCAGAGTAAGGATGATTAGCCTCCCAGTCCTTTATCCTTTAATTAATATGTAACTGTACCTCAGCATAATAGTCCTTCCATATTCTTCTAATCCTTGGACCTCCACCAACATCGTATGCCTTCACTTTAAAATTTAACAACTTAAGATCAGCACTGGAGAAACCAACAGTTGGCATCGTTGGCTCTTGAGATTCTAGAAAAACAATCATCAATAAAATATTATAATTATTGCTGCCAGTCACCCACATGCACATCCTCACATTTTGCTCTGATGAAGGGCTATACTCGAAATGTCAGTATTTTGTTTTCCAAAATACTTTTCACTTTGCTCAGCCAGTATGACAGCTGGTAAAAGTTAGGTTAGGGTGGTTCTATGGAATCTTTTCAGAAGATGGTGCCCAATAATGTATTGAAATCTACAGATATTAATGTTGTATTGACTGAGCATACACCTGTACAGTGCACCCATAGCCGCAAGAGTCACTGTACTGTAGAAGGATACATGGTGTCCACTCAACTTAATGTGGTAAATTGCTCTTTTTGCAACAGAAGGTGCCCTTTCTATGATAAAACATGTAGCCTGCAAGTCAACTTCCTAAATCTTTCCCCCCTTTGTCCAAGAACACCCTAATTCCAAAGAACCACCCACATACCCCCATATAACCCCCACAAACCACCCCATAACCCACAAACCACCCAATCCCCACAAACCACCCTCCAAGAACCACCACATTGCCTATAGTTTAACCACTGATGTCAATAAAACTGGATGGGGTATGAGGCCGGATTTAGCATGCCAGTTGTATGATGACGTGACCACTACCCAAGATGGCTGCCACTAAAGTTCATAAGCTTTCGTAGATTGAAAACAGACAAAAAGAGTTATTTTAAGAAAATTTAAACGAATGTAAGGACACAAGAAGTACTCAATAAGGTTTAAGACACTAATTTCTTGCATTTGTTTCTGTTACTGAGCTGTAAAACATTTAAATTTCGTTGTTTTTCTTCAGTGCCGACAACGAAGAAACTTCACGATAATATAAACTGAAAAACAGACTATAAAATCTGAAAGAATTAACTTCCAAGTCTTAAATTGTACCTTTTATAGTGATCTTAATGCCTTAACAATATCTCGTGTTGTGTACTTGCCATCTTTTTACTGTATTTATTGTGAAACAGTGAAAACTAAACGAACCGGCATCTGTTGTTTGCTTTACGGCTTTTCCGACTCCCCCGGCACAGAGTACTTAATATTCCTACCCCCGGATAATCTGACCATGGTGACGTCAAGATTGCTTATGCCAGTCAACTTTAGGATTGGGAACAAGTTCTAAGGCCGCAATGCGTCATATGTTCCATTACGTAAGATGGCAGTGACTGGCACGAAATGTTTGACTGCTGGCCATAGGGAATGGCCTATCCAGTTTATATAGAGATCAGTCGTCATAACCCACAAACCACCCAATTCCCAAAAACCATCCCACAACCCACCCCCAAGAACCACCACCACATAGTTTAAAGGTACGTTTACACACTGCGATTTGTCGGGCCGATTTTCACTACGATTTGTCGTCCCGACAAATCGTAGTGTGTAAATGGACGTCCGATTCATGTCTTGAGTGCTGGCGTGAGCAAGTCCCGACACTAAAAATCGGGAGAAAAATCTGTAGCAAAGACACAGATTTCTCCAGAATCGTAGCGATTTTTTTCGGTAACTATGACTACTGAACTTACGCCATTTTTCGCCATTTCACGCCATTATATAGTAATGTTAAAATATTTATTAAAAATTGTGAAAGAAAATTGGAGTTGCCGTTTACACACTACAATTTGTCGGGATGACGAATTACCGCATTAGTCCGCGAATCACGTAATGATTCGTCAAAATCCGCCCGACAAATCGCTGTGTGTAAACGTACCTTAACCCATTCCTGTCTGAGCTGGCCACAAGCAGCCCCTTTACTGTGTAAATATACTCTGTCTAACACCAGACGATTTTACTCCTCAAAGAAAGAACCCTCAGACATCCTACAGTAGGTAGCACTTAGCACAATGTCATAAATTTACACCTGCTAAATCCCAATATATTCACACACCTGTATTACTTAATACTTATTTAATAGAATAAAATAAAAATAACATTTAAAACAATATTAACTATAAAAACCTCCCTTGGCTACAAAACTTCATTCATCTTTTTAATAGTATTACCTAATAAATTTACTGCCCTTTAAAAAACGTTGTTAATTATAGAGACTGCATGAAATACAAAATTACACTTCATGTCACCCCATCTTTTCACCCTTTCACACAAGCGTCAAACAAAAGCTTTTATCTGAAGCAATTTGATCTAGTACCAAGATAAAGTCTTTAAAGCGATCGATAATCATCAAAAACATCAAGTTTTGAACGAATAACGTAAGCTTACCTCCTTTCAAATCATTAATAATGGTTGACTTGCCAGCATTATCCAAACCAAGCATAAGCAGTTTGATTTCCCTGGAAAAAACAAACAAAATAAGCATGAACATCGTCAAGAATGCCCCTGAAATAACACACACAAATAAACAGATAATTAAACGGAAATACTGTTACGAGCGTGTAACAATCTTCAACGCAACTAAGGCCCTAGTTAAGACATTCTGTATCCCAAAATAATACCGTGCTTCCTTCTTTGTAAACCACGAAAAACACTTGACTACAATGCTGAACATATTTCTATTAAGGTTATATGGTACGGGGGTCTTTCCTTTGTAGAATCATCGGTGTTTCTGTAACGTTATGCCTCGGTGAATGACAATAACAAAACATCAAACTTGCTCGTCCTTCGACATGGCCACCCCGTCGTGTTCGAGCAAGATTTTGATTAGCAACCATGGCAACACTTGCGTACTTCTGCTCGATCTTCACTTGATTCCATCACTTACAAGTCGAAAGGTTTCTCGGATTTTATAACAATCGAAATAGAATTAATTCATTGAAAGTTTTCACGTCGATAAAGTGAAGTACTTAATAATTATAAAACGAAAGTCGTTGGGCACATACAAGCAACTTTAATTGTAAAAACAATAGATTTGCTATAAATCTTTCGGACGTTTATTTACTTTACTTCACTTCACCTCACTTCACCTCACTTCACTTCACTTCACTTCACCTCCCCTCCCCTCCCCTCACCTCACCTCACCTCACCTCACCTCACCTCACCTCACCTCACCTCACCTCACCTCACCTCACCTCACCTCACCTCACCTCACCTCACCTCACCTCACCTCACCTCACCTCACCTCACCTCACCTCACCTCACCTCACCTCACCTCACCTCACCTCACCTCACATCACCTCACCTCACCTCACCTCACCTCACCTCACCTCACCTCACCTCACCTCACCTCACCTCACCTCACCTCACCTCACCTCACCTCACCTCACCTCACATCACCTCACCTCACCTCACATCACCTCACATCACCTCACCTCACCTCACCTCACCTCACCTCACCTCACCTCACCTCACCTCACCTCACCTCACCTCACCTCACCTCACCTCTCCTCACCTCACCTCACCTCACCTCACCTCACCTCACCTCACCTCACCTCACCTCACCTCACCTCACCTCACCTCACCTCACCTCACCTCACCTCACCTCACCTCACCTCACCTCACCTCACCTCACCTCACCTCACCGCACCGCACCGCACCTCACCGCACTTCACTTCACTTCACTTCACTTCACTTCACTTCACTTCACTTCACTTCACTTCACTTCACTTCACTTCACTTCACTTCACTTCACTTCACTTCACTTCACTTCACTTCACTTCACTTCACTTCACTTCACTTCACTTCACTTCACTTCACTTCACTGCCAGAGTTCAGTATTAGTGAGTATTTAATAATACGACAGGTTGTACAGCAAGACCTAAAACAACTTTACTAATTTCAAGGATGAAAAAACTATATTGTTTTATATTATTTATATGAAATCATTTTTCAAAACATTTTAAAGGTTTCACAATCAAAACCAATAAATTACAATTGTATTCGTAATTAGTCGTGATGGCCGAGTGGTTAAGGCGTTGGACTCGAAATCCAATGGGATTTTCCCGCGCAGGTTCAAATCCTGCTCACGACGATACTTTTTCCAACGAAATTTTATCCAAAATTCTTTCTTTCTTTTTTCTTCCGTTCTAAAATCATTTTAGAGACACAGAAACGACAACTAAAGTAAATGTTTTTGTAAATTCGTGACGAAATATCAATTTTCGTAGTCTTATTGTCAAGTCGTACCCAGGGAAGGCCGAGTAATGCCAGAAGTTAGGGCGTGACGCACATGAATATTTCTCCGAGGGTTATTAGAGACCAATAGCCGGGAGGGTAAAGTATTTGCCGTAGTACGCATTTTTACTCGCCATTTTAACTTATATAAATAAATAAATATATAAAGAAAGAAAAATAAATAAATAAATAAACAAGCAAATAAATAAATAGGAAAAATCAATCAATCAATGAAATAAATATATTGATTGATCGTTGGATAATTAATTGATTGAAAATTAATTGATTAATGAATTGATTAATTAATTAATTGATTATTTTTTTAATTAATACATAAATTGATTAATTTATTAATTGATTGATTGATTAATAAAAAATTGAAACTCTTGAAATTATAAATTATTTGGTACTTTCTAACAGTTTACACATATGACCAAAAACAGCAAGAATTGTTGGAAACTATTTGTACAGTTTTCGCTTCATTGCCAAAGACTATGTGCAATTTTATACTTTTGTTGTTTTTTTGCTCAGAAAAAGTCTTCTTACAGAATAAAGAGAAGTGTTAAGCACTAATCAAACGAGAATGCAAGTCATCGCAAGTTGGCATTCAGAATTTCTGTGGTGGTCGTTCGAACTCCACAAATTAACAAAATAAAGGTTTCATGAGAAAACAAGTTTTAACTTTGTCATGGTACATAATATTTTCGGGAAACAATTCAGAGCAGCTGGCTGAGATAGTGTGACTGCCAAACTTGCGATGACTTGCGTTCTCGTCTGATTAGGGCTTTACAGTAAGATACAGCATTAGTTAACTAATCTCTCCATAGCTTTCTGCATCAAATGCCTTCCTGGCTTTCTTCAATTCTTCATTCATTGTTAACAAGTCCTATAAATGGAGATCCCATAATTAACATAATTTATTATCATAATTAAGATAATTACCATAATTAAGATAATTAATGTAATTAAGATAATTACCATAATTAGCTTAATTAACACAATTACCATAATAAAAATGACTAACAAATTAACGTACATGTAATTAACATAATTAGCATAATTGACATAATTAACGTAATTAACATAATTAACGGCATAATTAATATAATTAACATAATTAAAGTAATTAATATAATTAACATAATTAAAGTAATTAATGTAATTAACATAATTAACATAATTGACATAATTAGTGTAAATAATGTAATTAACATAATTACATAATTAGTGTAATTAACATAATTAACATAATTAATGTAATTAACATAATTAAATTTCAAATACACTGCTAAAAATAAAATGAATACTTTACCTTCACCCTTGCATACTTTTTTGGGTCTTTGCGTATTAAAAACACAATATCCTCCACATGAACTTTGCCCTTTTTCCCAATGGCCATTGCTTTCATGGTCTAAATATTGTACAACTAAGTATTTGTCTTTGATAATATAAAGCAAAAAATTACAGTGACTTGGCTAACACATACCATTTCTGAAATATATTCGATGACCAAATCTTCAAGCAAGTCAACTGACTCTGTGAACGGTGCTTGATCATCTCCAAAACCAAACATCATACATCGCACTATGCCAGAAAAATAATATCAAAACAAAGAGAACGCAAATCATTGCAAGTTGGCAGTCATGCTATCTCAGCCAGCTGCTCTGAATAGTTTCCCGAAAATATCATGTACCGTGACAAAGTTAAAACTTGTTTAAAACACTCATGAAACCTTTATTTTGTTAATTTTAAGAGTTCGAACACCCGCCACAGAAATTCTGACTGCCAACTTGCGATGACTTTTGACTCATATAAGTCATATAAAATACACAAAAGACAACACATTTCAGGACTTTGAATAAATATATAGACATTTTAGAATCTTTGGGTTCTTCTAGATTTCTACTTTGAAATTCTAAAGAAGTGTAGACAAATTCTCTTAAAATGCAATGCTGTTGTGCTTTTTGAACACGTGTAAATACACACAACATCAGTCAGTAATCTACTGTTTGAGTGTTAATTCATCACCAAATTCATTTCACGTCAATGATTTATGGAAAGTTTATTATACTAGACTTAGAATAAGTGTTAAATGGAGGAAAATGGTATTCCACTACGCTTAATTTTTGGGGAATTTTTGTCAGGGGGAATGGTATTCCCCTGACAAAAATAGCCCGGTGTTCCCCCTGCCATATTGGTGCACCAAAACAATGAAATGGCAGCCATATTGGTGCACAATCTTTATCCCAAGTACTCTATTCTTATTCAGACATTTTCGTATTGTTTCACCACCCACAAAACAGGGCCAGCGATCATGTGAGTCAAAACTATCCATTGTTATTACCAAAACAGATGATCCATGGCATGGCCCAAAAAAAACATGTCATGATTTCCACCAAAACATTAACAAATCCGTCTGCATTCCTTAGCCTTTAAAATTGACACCGTGAGATCACTGCAATATGATTGGTCCATTTGTTACTTTTGAATTCTCCAGCCAAAAAGGTTTAGGAATGCAGATGGATTCATCAATGTTTTGGACAGAAATCATGACGTGTTTTTTTTTCAGGCCATGCCATGCATCATCGGTTTTGGTAATACATAGATTGATTAACAAGTAACAACTACAATGTCAACAGCTTTCAGAGTTAACTGGTCTAATAACTGCTAACAGAGGTAACAGACTAAGTTTTTTTTACACAAATTGGTGTAAACTACTAAACTTGATTGCTGCAGGACCAATTAGAAATCAAGATGTCACATTTACAATGCCTTTCAATCTCGCTTTAATTTTGACCATCCCTACTTCTGTGCAGGTTTTTAGTATCTCTTTTATGTTTTTATATAATATAAAACCGTTATTGAGAGATTTTGCGCAATTTTATTTCTTGCTAAAAGGTGGGATAACCTCTTCAAGATTTTTACTTACACTCTTTATGAAAGAGACGTTTTCGTTTGCCAGCAGAATTTTCTCCCTTTAAAAACATTAAAAAAACAGAGATAAAATACTTCTAATGCTGTTGTTGAGTTCAGTATGATGTCAGTTATATATCTGATCAACGACAGATTTCTACTTCAACTGGAAATAGTCTAAATCTAGACAATCCTACCTCTTTGGTGCTATTGTCCACTTCTTCATCGTCCGCCATCTTGGAAACACCCCGACGGAAGAATGGGGAGAGACCACGGACAGTCCACCACAGCTACCCCAAGCTTACTGCATATAAATATCAAAAGCGCAATCTTTACCCCTCCCCCGGGAAACGTAATAACTTTAGGCCATCAACGGGGGGCTCATTTATCGAAAGAAGCTGAGCAGACCGTGCGGAGTAAAAGAAATAGAGTGCTGTGTAAGCAGTGTTTTAGATAGAACAAAGTGAAAAATGGGGGTAAACTGCTGGGAATAGTTTTGATAACAAAATACTGACGTTTTAAGCAGAGCCCTTCATCAGAGTAAAAAGTAGAGTGTTGTGTAGGCAGTGTTTTAGATAGAGCAAAGTGAAAAGATGGTAAACTGCTGAGATTAGTTTTGATAACGAAATACTGACGTTTCAAGCAGAGCCCTTCATCAGAGTAAAAACTAGAGTGCTGTGTAGGCAGTGGTTTTAGATAGAGCAAAGTGAAAAGATGGTAAACTGCTGAGAATAGTTTTGATAACGAAATACTGACGTTTCAAGCAGAGCCCTTCATCAGAGTAAAAACTAGAGTGCTGTGTAGGCAGTGTTTTAGATAGAGCAAAGTGAAAAGGTGGTATAAACTGCTGAGAATAGTTTTGATAACGAAATACTGACGTTTCAAGCAGAGCCCTTCATCAGAGTAAAAAGTAGAGTGCTGTGTAGGCAGTGTTTTAGATAGAGTAAAGTGAAAAAGGTGGTAAACTGTTGAGAATAGTTTTGATAACGAAATACTGACGTTTCAAGCAGAGCCCTTCATCAGAGTAAAATGTAATGAATTACATGAAACGGCCTATATATCCAAAACGGTGACTATTTTTTATCTACGTCACCTGTTTTGCATTAAATATATTTAAGGCGTTTTATTTAATCAAATTTTACTCTGATGAAAGGCTCCGCTCGAAACGTCAGTATTTCGTTATCAAAACTATACTAATTTCGGCAGTTCACCATCTTTTCACGTACATAAACCGCTTTGCGTGTGACGTCACAGCGGCCATTTTGCGCGCCAAATTAAAATTACAAAATGGCGACCATATTGGCGAAACACAACAATAAAACCCACAGAAATTCAGAAAACACTTTCTATTGTTGAAGCAACCTAAATATGGTCGTTTAAAGTGATTAAAAAAAAGTCACATTGAATTTCATTCTACATAGGTCGACGTGAAATGAATAAATCAGCTAAAAATACAATATTGTCAATACATTTACACAAACACTACTTATCTAACACACATGCACTAGTATGCTCCCACTATGTACCTCCCACCAGATCCTCTTATTCTTGCCTGCTTCTGTCACTCTTTTGCATGGTTTAGAAAGGCAGTCAGTCGAGCAATGGTCAGGAAACCGCGTCTGTAAAATCTACTCCCCTGCCCCAACTTGCTGTGCGAAAGGATTTATTTTATACTGTCATGGCAACAGAAGCGTTCCTAAAATATGAATTTGATTGGTTTCTGGCGTCTAAACAACCAATAAGAAACAGGATTATTTGCCAAACACCAATCAAATTCAAAACAGGAAGTTGTCAACGAATCTTATCAAATGAATTGTTCAACTTGAGGAATATATATTGCAAGACTATTTTACGGAACGCTTCTATTGCCACGACAGTAAAGGTCCACATACTTCAATCTTAGGTTGAACAGATACGCCTTATGGCGGTCCATCTTGGATTCATGATTGTTTCGGGAAAACATGTCCAACCATACGACGTCAACAAATCCAAGATGGCGGCTCCAAAATGGAGGTTTCCGTATTCAAACACCGGTGACCCAATTTTTTAGTCAGTAAAAACATGAGTTGGTTAGATTAGCGTATGAACTGGTCAGTAAACCCAATTAGAAGTCTAGAGTTGGGGATATTGTTTCGATTACTTGACTTAACAGTATCCATTAAGATTTGGCGAGTTGGTTATTTTTTTGAATTACAGTCAAAATACAAAAAAACTTCCAATTTCCGATTCTGTAGTTCGATTTCTCTCTGTAGCCGCTGCCGAACTGCAAATGATGCGCATAAAACTATAATTTAGCTTTTTATGGAATGTACACAGTACACAGGTAAAAATCTCATAAGTTGTTAACAGGACGTGTTCGCAACAAGCTTGCAAGTTGATACAAACGTCTTGTTGTCAAGCAACTTGGTACAGTCAAAATGGAAATATCTTCCCACTTCTTCTTCTGTAGTTCGTTGCGTATTACTGTATTTCTGTAGCCGCTACCGAAACCCGAGAAATTTTTTTGTTGAAAACTGTACAAAAATAGTATAATTTAGCTTTAAATGGTATTTAATCATAAAACAATGGATGTTTATCCCAAATCGATACCAACAGACGAATACACATCAAGAATTGGCGACTTTTATCGCTAGACTTTCCTCGCGCTTCAGTAGCGGCTACAGAAATACAGTTTTTCACAACCAACCACAGAAGGAAGTGGGAAGGTGTTTCCATTATGACTGTAACTGCAGAGCGGTAATAAGTTATTGGAACAACTTGTCACAAGTCCGTAGAAGTCATCAACCTTGTTACAAGTTGTCAACAACCTCTGCGAATGCATTCTGTTGACGGCTTATTGGAACAGCCTTGTAACTTGCAGGTGTAGAACAATGCGTTTTTCCGTGTGTAACCGTCGTGTAATTAGCGTTTCTCGCAAACAGATACCAACAAACAACAGGTGACCGTCACTAGACTCGTCACACTTCAGTAGTTGTTTAATACGGTAGTACACAACAGCCTATAAAAGCAGAAATGGCAAGGTATTTGTATTCTGACTGTAAAACAACATTTGTATACGTCCTTCCAAAAAGGATCTTAGCTCTTTCGTTAAGCACTTTGAAGTTCAGCGTGTTTCTAGACCACTTCTCGATTTACTGCGGTAGACTAGACATAGTAATAGTCACATGATTGTACCTGGCCCTCTGATTGGTCAAATCCCAGTCCAGCATAGTTTAACACCTGTACGCAGAATACGTTTGTCCGTTAACCTGTGATCGGTTGGTGTCTTCGATTCAAAATAATAGCGTGAGCCTCATTCCTCAATCTTCTTGAATCTTACAAGGACTTATTTTTCAATTTTAAAATTGTTCTGCTATTTAACAAACCTTTTAAAGGCACGGCCGAATATTATATATATATATATATATATATAGGTATACAACATTGGCAAAACACAGCCTGGGAAACAATCTGCTCAGAAAAACGTTGCGCGTCCTAATGAAGTCTGTGGCAGTACCTCCACCCACATACAACCAGTGCCCTCAATTTTCATAACTGAAACGCTACAAGCTGTTCCCTACGCGGTCAAAAGATAACAGACTGCCTCCTCCACAGGCCCTCGTTGCATCATGGACAGGTCACACACGTTTTCCGGAGGGCCTGCAAGATCACATAAACAAAATGGCGACTGATCCCATTATGCACAGCGAAACTAGGACCTAGAAGCCACAGTTTTGAGAGGGCCTGCAAGATCTTGTATGTAAACAAAATGGTTTCCGGCCGCTGTCCTACAAACGTACGTCCGAGTTTTTTTAACTCTGTGACCCACTAGGAAATTCGGTCTAAACTTTCTTACAGATGACAATGAGAAAACCAGTATGTTTTAGAATTACCGACCTTCTGCCAATAGTGTTTTAAGCGACAAAAATGAATTGGGGGAAATACCTGCCGAACAAAAGCAAATTCGATGGTCAGGAAAGTACAGCTTCTCTTGTTTTTGTTTTTTTGGTTTTACTGAGCTATTGAAGACTGTCAGCTGACCAAGAGTTAATGAGATTATTATTAATTTTGTTAAACTGTGGGCTACAGTGTAGCGTAATTCAAGTTTTAACTGTTGTGGAAACCGAAAAAGTATGAACTCAGCAAACTAAAGTGCATTTTCGTTGATTATTCCGGCCGAAAGTCGACAAAGTTCAACCGTAATTGCTTTTTTCAACAATTCCTTTATTTTAAAGCAAGGATTCGTATGTCATAAGTCTTCAATGTCCTTCAAAATCTTCAGATATAGCCATGGCTATTAACAATGGGTAGTTAATTATGCAAAATTATTCCGTGCCAAGTATTCCAATTTTTTTACAGCACCTTGCAGGCCCTCTCAAAAGTGTGACCTGTCCATGATGCAACGAGGGCCTGCGGAGGAGGCAGGGGAGCACACAGCGTAGGGGACTGAATCCGACGTGATATACGGAAATTCTGACTTCACTTTTAAAGTGTGATAGTGACTAAAGTTAGAGTTCTAGATGTGAAGAATGGAGTTCACTGGTGACAACCACAGACTGTTTCTGGCCACATTTTCTCAGCAGACCTACACCAGACCTGATACAGAGGATTTCCCCACTATCCAAGCCAGTGTAGCTTTCTAAACCATGTTCCTAGCAACGCGCTACGAAATATTCAAGAGCAACCTACTCGAAAGCGTTTGCTATGTTTTGGAAATATCGCACCAAGAAGCAGACAGAAACTGCTTAAAAAGCCTGCGTGTGTCTACAAATCCTTGCGGGAATCTAGCGTCACTTATTTCGACCTGTAGCTAACTATACAATATCTTTAACTATTTTGTTCTCATCGACTGCACCTCCTTCCTTGTTTTCAGCGCACGCAGTACCCTCTGGCGCGTCCAGTTTTGGAGCAGAATTGTTCATTGCTTCATCTTGACCTGCGTCGCTTACATTACTCGTTCCATCATTCGACGATGGTTCACACCCTACGTCCATCACCTCTTGACCTGCTTGTGTGCTCTTATTCATTTCTTCGCCAACGCTAGCGATTTGCTGAGGTTCAAATGTTCCCAACATCGCGCTGGCTCCGTCGGGGTTTCCCGCTGTTGTTTCCATAGGGACCACGTGTTCGTGTTTTACTTCGGAACTCTTCGATTCCATATTCCCTTCATTCATGGCTGTTGTCGATTCACCGTTCCCTTTACTCCTTGCTGTTTTCGGTTCCATGTTACCTTCATTCGTAGATGTTGTCGATTCAACGTTCGCTTTTTTCGTAGCTGTTAACGGTTCAACCTTCCCTTCTTTCGTAGCTGTTGACGGTTCAACCTTCCCTTCTTTCGTAGCTGTTGACGGTTCAACCTTCCCTTCTTTCGTAGCTGTTAACGGTTCAACGTTCCCTTCTTTCATAGCTGTTGGCGGTTCAACGCTCGCTTCACTCGTAGATGTCATCAGTTCAACGTTCTTTTCATTCGTAGCTGTTGTTGATTCGTTTATTTCCATTTTCTCCACGTTACCTATTTTGCTCATCTCATTTCCAGGCTGCTCGCTGCGATTCTCCTGAACCAACGCCTTCAAATCCTTGCCTCTCACTTCACTCGCATCCATCGGTTCTTTCGTCGTCTCACTCGAACTTGTAGTCACCGCTTTCGTTTCGCCTTGCTCGTTTCTGTTCGTTTCAGGTGGCATGTCTTTTGTCTTCAAGTTCACACCTTGCTCAGCTTTGGTTGCCGTGTTGGTAATTTCTTCTGCCGCAGGCGCGGTTCCCTTGTTTTTATTTCTCTCCAGTATTGCTTTCAGTTCTTTGACTTCAGCCCAACCCTTGGCTTCCTCTTGGTGCGAGACCACTGGTTGCTCTGGTTCGCTAGGTACAGCTGTGGGATCTCGGCCCGCCGTCTCCTTTTCCCCGGCCGGAACGCTATTCTCGCGATCACCAAAACGATCTCGACTACGGTCACCATGACGATCACGCTCACCAGGACGACCACCTGGAAAGTCAACAAGACGATTACCAGGCTGGTTTCCATGACGACCATCACCAGGCTGGTTTCCATGACGACCATCACCAGGCTGGTTTCCAAGACGAACATCACCAGGCTTGTCTCCATGACGACCATCACCAGGCTTGTCTCCATGACGACCATCACCAGGCTGGTTTCCAAGACGAACATCACCAGGTTGGTTTCCAAGACGAACGTCACCAGGCTGGTTTCCATGACGACCGTCACCAGGCTTGTCTCCATGACGACCGTCACCAGGCTTGTCTCCATGACGACCATCACCAGGCTGGATTCCATGACGACCGTCACCAGGCTGGTCTCCATGACGACCATCACCAGGCTGGTTTCCATGACGACCATCGCCAGGCTGGTCTCCATGACGACCGTCACCAGGCTGGTCTCCATGGCGACCATCACCAGGCTGTTTTCCATGACCGTCACCAGGACCCTCCCACGGACGATCAACCTCTTGTTCACCAAACATTTCTCGCTCCGGCATACGATGCATTGGATTCCCCTGAAATGGACCTTCAAAATTATCCCTATCCCTCACCATCGGTTCCTCTCTCATCCCCTGGTCACCCCATCCACCACGATGTCTGAAGTCGCCGCGCTTCTCGTGAAACCATGGCATTCTCTCTTCGAATCCACCTCGGCCACGCATTTTAAATGGTGGTCCCTCATTCATTCCGAATGGACCTCTCCTAGGCGGACCAAATCTCGGCCCACCACGACCATCGAAAGGATGATGTCCACGATTTCCAAACGGCGGCCGTCCACGTCCTTCGAACGGAGGGCCGCGACGTCTGTCGTGAGGTGGTTCCCAATGTCCTTCAAATGGTGCGTTGCGGCGTTGTTCAAACCCAGGGTGTCCCGGATCGCCGTGGCCTCCGGGACCATGGAACGGAGGCTCGCCAGGGCCATGGAACCGTGGTTCGCCGGGACCATGAAAACGAGGTTCACCCGGACCGTGAAATTGGGGATCACCGGGACCGCCAGGGCCACGAAATTGGGGATCACCCGGTCCACCGGGACCACGAAATTGGGGATCACCCGGACCACCAGGCCCACGAAGTTGAGGATCACCTGGACCACGAAATTGGGGATCACCGGGACCACGAAGTTGAGGATCACCGGGACCACGAAGTTGAGGATCACCCGGACCACCGGGACCACGAAGTTGAGGATCACCTGGACCACCGGGACCACGAAGTTGAGGATCACCCGGACCACCGAATGGAGGCTGACCCTGGAAGGGAGGTTCACTGGGAGATTGGAAGGGAGGTTCCCCAGAGCCTTGGAAGGGTGGTTCCCCGGTGCCCTTGAATGAAGGATCCTCGGGACCGGGGAACTTTGCGTCACCGGCACCCGGTGGCCTTCCTTCGGGGACTGATCCTTCTTGCTGACTTTCTTCAATAGTTTTCCCTTCAATATTTGTTCCGTCTGTCTCCCCAGTCTTCTCGCCTTCTTCGGCGCTCTCTTTCTTCGGCTTGCTTTCGTCGATGGTCGGCACTTCCGACGGTTTGCTGGGCCGTACATTGCGAGGCCACATCTGCGGCCGGGGAATATTCCCCATAAGCGCACCAGCGTGGGGTAGAAGTCCGGGCATCCCCGGGAACATGGGCCGCATGCCGGGAAACAGAAATGGATTTTGATTGGCTCCGAATAAGTGCGGTGGCCGTTGGAATGGAAAACGCTCAGTGCCTTGTTGGAACGGCAGTCTGCCTTGCATCTGAGGCATTCCAGGTATATTCATACCCGGGAGCATAACGCCGGGCGGCATTCCAAACGGCTGTCCCGGCATTCCGCCCATGGGGAATTGTGTCATCCCCAGGGGAGGGAAGGGCGGTGGGGTCATTGTCACTCCCATGACGGCGCCGGGTTGGGCTTGAAGTGGCGCTCCGGCTTGGGACACAGCGGCTTGAGCGCCATCTTGAGTTGCGCCATCAATCATTTCTCCTTCTGCCTCAGGTTCTAAAACGAAATCAAGGAATTAAAATGAGAATTGTTTTAATGTGGCGTATACTTCGAGAAAAGCGAACAAAACTTAGTAACCACGCAAATTCTGTTGACGCTGACGTCAGCTAAAAAAAAGGCGCGAAAACAGCAAGAATAGCCAAAGAAAATACACCAACTTCACAGAAAACTTTCATCTAGTCATTCCGCAGCTTTTCCAAAATATGCCATCAAATTTCTTTTTTCCAAATTTGTCGTCAAGCTTCAGTGAGTCTCAAGATTTTAGCAAGCTTCTGAATAACCCAACCACAACAAAAAACTCTTAACCCTAGTCAGAAATCTGGTTTACTGCCTAGCTTTTTGGAAAAACACGACATATTTTGGAAGAGACCCCGTTGAATCATCCCTTTTAGTAACGACCTACTCACCCGAATTCTGGCCATTGCAAACACCTTATAGTCCATTTCAGCTTGCTTTTGAAATCCGATACGTATAATTGAAATGAACATTCCGAACTTACGTTGCAATGTTCCGAACTACGTTGCGAGGTAGATACAAATTTAAGTCAGCAATTTGTTTCTGCTTAACCAAGTATCTATTATTATATTCTATACAACAAATAATCTTCTTCTCCGTGATTTTACCAAAGGAATTCAATTCAAAGCTTATTAAATTCGAACTTCACGACGAACTTCACGCCGAACTTCACAACGAACTTCCGTACCAAGTTCCCAACCTTCCGACGAACGTTGACAAACGAATTTCAAAAGCAAGCTGAAACTGACTATAAAAAAGATATTTCGAGGCAGGACTTACTTTTGATTTCCAATTCTGGAACAGTATTCGGGTCAATCCAGCCGCCCTCTTCCAACATTGTAATTGTTTCTGCAGACATTTGAAGCTCTGTCAGCGGTATGTAGGTCACGCCAAGTTCCTTGTCGAAATGTTGTTTGTAGTCTTTGACGCCTTTGGCAGGAGCCCAGGCAAGCTGTAAGTTAGAGAGAAATACATGTAGTGCAGATAAAGAGGATCAATCAATCAATCAATCAATCAATCAATCAATCAATCAATCAATCACTCCCTCAATCAATCAATCCATAAGCAAATCAATCAATCAACCAATCCATCAATCAATCCAACTGCTAACCATCCAAGCAACCACTCAACCGACTGACCAACCATCCAACCAACCCAACCCAACAAGCAACCAATGGACCAACCAACCAACCATCCATCCACCCAATCCCCCAACCAACCCATCAAACAACCAACCAACCATCCATCCAACCAACCAATCATCAAACAACCAACCATCCAACACATCAACCAACCAACCCATCAATCAAACAACCAACCAACCAACCATCCACCAACCATCCAAGCCACCCATCAACCATCCAACCCACCCACCCATCAACCAACCAACCATACAACCCATCAACCAACCAACCCACCCACCAACCATCCAACCCATCAAGCAACCAACCAACCAACCATCCATCCAACAACCCAACCAACCAACCATCCGACAAAACAACCAACCAACCAACCATCCCACCCATCAAACCACCAACCAACCAACCATCCATCCATCCCACCAACCATCCCACCAACCAACCCACCAACCAACCAATTAATCACCCAACAACCCAACCAACCAACCAACCAACCAACCAACGGACCAACCAACCAGCGGACCAGCCAACCAACCAATTAATCACCGAACAACAAAATCATTCGTTGTTCAACTAACCTTGACATTCATTTTCATTACTTGTCTGTGCGTTAACGAACGATAAGCAGCTTCTCTCTCCGCCATCTGGACATAAGCACAACCTCTGGGAGGTACCATCTGGAAATATTGAGAAAAAACCTCTATTAAAATCCATAATTTATGAGCATCTATAGCGCCATGTAAACGGGAGAAAATTAGTTGCGACTTAATTAAGACGCGTCCTATTTAAGTCGCGAACACACTCGTGGTCAACTTGTTCCTGACCAAAGTAAGTTGCGACTAAAATAAGAACAGGGTTGAAAGCTAGTCCAAAATAAGTCGCGACTTACTAGAAATTGACCATTTATACGAGTGTGTTCACGACTTTAATAGGACGCGTCTTATTTTCTCCCGTATAAATAGCCCTAATGGGTTATCGGAGAAGGTTATATATCTTTGCTATTATCAAATATAATCACCTGAAAATTCTACATGTTTAGTGTTGTGGGAGACAACATTCACATGCTTCCTTTGAATTATTTGATTTGATAATAGCAAAGATATATAAACCTTCTCTGATAACCATTATGCACATGTGACGTAAAAATGTTTAATTTGCATATCAAACAAACTGAAATATCTCAAGAATGAAGCAAGGAAACGAAAAACTGTAAAAGATGTTACTTTGTAATTTTAAGTGTTCTTTCAAATAAGACAAACTTAATTTTTGCTTAATTGGCACTCCACTCTTTTAACTTTACGTTGTGTTCAGAACAAGAGACACTCTCTCATGATTCGTCCAGTAAGGACGTCAGTCCGCCCGTCTCTATCAATCATCATCACACATATGAACTACTAGAATGTTTAAGCTAATCATATTTTATGGGTAGCAAGCCACAACCAGTGAGCTTTATATATAACTAGAGTGATATCTGCTTGTCATTCACCAGGCAAAGATTGAAAGCGAAACATGTTGGACATGTAGGCCTGAAGTACATATAGTTCCAGTCTCCTACGCGGTCTTTTGACCAAATCAGACTTGACCACATTCTCGTACCCAGACCCTCGCGTTCCCCACCCCCGTGGCGAAGGCTCTGGGAAACCCTGTGACGTCAGGCGCATTCCAAACATTCCAAACTCTCGTGCCCAGACTCATGTCTTGTCATTTCCCCTCCTCGGCAACTAATCTCGTGTATAAATCTCGTGTAAATCGTATCGTATCCATCATGAATCGCGAGGTAAACGAAGCTATGCGTTAGAAAGAACGGGACAATCTAGTTTAGTGTTAAAGAGAGAACAGAAAGATGCCATCACAGCCATCGTTCGACGTTCGCGGAGTCGAAGACATCACAGCTGTATTGCCAAGCGGATTTGGCAGACTCATTATTTATTCCCCTGGTGTTTGACAGTCTACAATCTAAAACGAGGAACATCAGCCCACTCTGGGAAGAAAGTGTTGTTTTGGTCAACTCAGTTTTAAACGTACTCATCGAAGACCAACTGGCGAAACGAAAGAATATGGGATTGAAGGCTGTTGTTTTGAAAGACGATCGCAACATGATAAATATTAGTTTATAGTATTATATTTTCGAATTTAAATGTGGTGTATTGCTGTTATTAGATTTGTCAAGTTATATCAAACGTACGTTTATGGCAAACAGAGTGTAGATTGTGAAATTCTTATTCTGTTGAATTTGTTTGAATTATTTTCATTGTTTCGTAAAGCCAATCCAGAGATTCCCAGAGACACTTCACGCATCAGCGCGTGGGTCTGGGTACGAGAATGACTTGACCAGACCGCGTAGAAGACTGGAGCTATACGTACTTCAGGTCTACATGCCCGGCGCGTTGTCCGCCACAAAGATATCACTCCAGTTATATATAGAGCTCACTGGCCAACAAAGCGGAAATCTGAAGTTGTGAACTTACATCAATCAGTTGTACTTCACCAATTTCTTGAAACACATCTCGCAGAGATTCCATCGTGATATTCTTATTTAGCCGACCAACCCAGATTGTTTTACTGCAAACTGAAACAAAATACATAGAATATCTAAAATAGATATCATATATACAGTACATGTCATATAACATCATACTAAATTATATGACATACAGTATATTCATATATCTCATATCATATCATATATCATATCACCATATATCATCTTAAAGGGCAATAGCACTAAAAATTAAGTTTGTCTAATTTGAAAGAACTCATAAAATTGTAATAGAACATCCTTTACAACTTTTTCGTATCTCTCTTCGTTTTCAAGATATTTCAATTTGTTTGATATGTAAATGAGATGGTCTCTGACGTCAGGTGTGGGGTAAAATATTTTCACATGTAGCAAAACCAGTTATATCTCTAAGTTTGTTCATCGAAATCATTTGAAACTGTGCACATAAAAACTCCTTGCGACGCTGAACATTTCATGTTAGATATGTAAGTGATTTTGCTCTGTATGAAAATATTTTACCCCACTCCTGACGTAAGAGACCATTCATTTACATGTCAAACAAATTGAAATATCTTGAAAACGCAGAAAGATACGAAAAAGTTGTAAAGGTCTTCTATTACAATTTTATGAGTTCTTTCAAATTAGACAAACTTAATTCTTATTGCCAATCCCCTTTAAAATGATAGAGTAACATCTTTTGCAGTTTTTCGTTTCCTTGCTTCTTTCTTGAGATATTTCAGTTTGTTTGATATGTAAATTAAACATCTTGAACGTCACATGTGCATAATGAGTTATCAGAGAAGGTTATATATCTTTGCTATTATCAAACCAAATTAATTTGAATGAAGCATGTGGGTGTGTTTCGCCCACAACACTAAACATGTAGATCTTCAAGTGATTATATTTGATAATAGCAAAGATATATAACTTTTTCGATAACTTATTATGCACATGTGACGTCAAAATATTTAATTTGTATATCAAGCAAACTGAAATATCTCAAGAACGAAGCAAGGAAACGAAAAACTGCAAAAGATGTTACTCTATCATTTTAAGTGTTCTTTCAAATAAGACAAACTTAATTTTCGTTTCATAGCCACTTTAAATATCATATACAGTATCATCGTATATAGAGGATATTACATGGTGGCGCAAAGATATGAATTTTATCTTCGAGTGGTGAAAGCAATATTTTACAAATGAGCGTTGCGAATGAGTAAAATATCATGAGTAAAATATTGTTTTCACCACGGGAAGATTAAATTTATATTTTCAAGGCACTTTATTTTTATTATATAGATTCAATGCAAAAAGCGTTAAATGACCTCGTCGATATCTTCACTAGTGAGGATATGGAAAATATGTCACTGGATATTTTTTAGTAAAACACTCGCATTTATATAATAACATATCATATAATATTACCGTACGTGATAGACACGCTAGATGAGAACTAATTATGTGTTCAGAAAGAGACATTCTCTCATGAGTCCTGTAAGGACATCAGTCCGCCCGTCTCCAAAACTCATCACAACACATTGAACAAGGCAATTAAGGGCATGTTTATATGGAGCCGAGCAGGCTCATAGCCAGGATTTTGAGAGAGCGCGTCCAATTTCCGTGGTGCATGATAATTCCCTAACTCCCCTCTCCAAAAATGTC
The DNA here is from genome assembly GCA_035771165.1 of Paragorgia papillata. Classification (NCBI taxonomy): domain Eukaryota; kingdom Metazoa; phylum Cnidaria; class Anthozoa; order Scleralcyonacea; family Coralliidae; genus Paragorgia; species Paragorgia papillata. The sequence goes on along the minus strand of JAWNZC010000021.1, from coordinate 501,618 downwards.
CAGAAATTTAAAAGTCCGAAGGCCACCGCGAGACGACGATCTCACAAACTTTAGTACAGCGGTATTAATAAGTAACTTCATGTCAGCGTCTGTGTGGCGCAGTAAAGTATACCAGATTCATTCTCAGGTTTTCGAACATTCTCGACTTTGCGAGTTTGTGTTTATGTCATGCATTAAATTGCGATGACTCTTGATTTAGTGATATTGATAAGCAACTTTTCGTAAAAATCATTTAGAGGGAGCTCCAGGCGTCCAAAGCCGTCCACGCCCTTCTGGCTAAAAGCCTGGAGCCGAGTTACCCGGTTTGCCGGGATAAACTTGACGTTCTGTTTATATGAAAGCGAGTTACCTGGCAAGTTGTAATATTTGAGATGATTCTCATCAACAAAAGTGACATAAACAACAAATATAGAAAATTCATCCCGCTATGCCAAGTTACCCGGGTAAAAGTGTTTATATGGGGAAATGTTTATCCCGCTTTACCGAGATCCCGGCTGCCAGTGGTGAGTTCTCGCCAGGGCGAGTTACCCGTCTGTCTCATATAAACATAGGCTCGGTTTCCAGCCTTATTTCGGGCTGCGACCCGCCCCCGAAATCACGGCTGGGCTCGTGGGCTTGTCGTTGTCAATTTCCACCTCTGATTTCCACCAATCACAAACGCGCCAGCACATTTTCAGCAGGCATATATTATTGACCATTTGTATAAATTATCGTGACAGCCCAAAGTGGCGGTGAATGGAAAGCTAATAAGCGAGGCGTACGACCGAATTTTCGAAACTTTTGAAGACTATTTTTTAAAAGATTTGCAACGTGACGATTAGTGGCCAAGATTTGTTTGCCATTTAGCCTACTACAGTAGGTCAGGAAAATCACTGATATTTCAGTCAGCGTCAATAGTTTGTTGATATCGTAAAGCCTAACTCGAAATCAATCGCAACTGCGACTTCGCCTTTGATTTCTTTCATGGAAGATGATCAGATGCGGTTTCTCAAGTCAGTTTGAATCACGGCAGAGTTCGGCGACGATTTATAGAACGACGAAGATGCTAAAAAGCGAATTGAATCTGGTGAATGTCAGATTGTTTATTTACATTAATACCGTTTGTGTCTTCGTGAGATGGCGGGCCTAATTGTTGATTAAAGATGTCCATAAGAAAAGATTGCACCTTGCTTCAGTTCACGAAGCTCACTGAATTATAAGTCGTGTCTTTGCTGCATTTCTGTCATTTCAAACATCTGCGATTTATCGTTCACTGACTGTGTTTATAGTGTTGGTTGGATGAATGACAAAAATACTGTATCTTTGCCGTGTGAAAATTATGCATTACGTCACAGACATTACAAGCCGCTCACGCGTCCAGCCCGCCGTTGGTTAGAGGGCGGGTAAAGTCCCGCGAGTCGACAAAAGGCTGGAAATCGAGCCTAATATAAACATTGCGGTGGGAAAAACAGTGTTTGTTCTACCGACCGGAAACTCGCCATGTGCCGATGAACTCGTCTCCATAACAGACCCTATAATACGAACAAAAAGCAGCTTTGGCTAATATATTAAAATCACAGCTCTAAAATACTCACCACTTAAATTCCCTTCCTTTGTTGGTGGTATCCATTTTTCCACTTTCTCAACACTTTCTTTCGTCTCTTCATTATTTTTGTCCTTCTCCGGTTCTCTTTCCTTATCTGAATCTCTTTCACGTTCTCTCTCGCGTCCTCTGTCCCTATCTCGATCTCGCTCGTCCCGGTCTCTCTCACGATTACGACTTCTCTGCCGGCCTCGATCTCGATCACGTTCTCGGTCCCACTGCTTTTCTCGATCTCTGTCACGATCCCGGTCACGTTCTCGCTCGCGCTCGCCATCGCGATGTCTCCTCTCGCGTGGAGATCGCGGTTTTCGTGGAGACCTGGAGCGACTGCGACGCTTGGGCGACTTAGCTGGAGAAACTCGCTGAGCCAATGTAGCTTCCTCGATGTTACCATGGTTATCATCTAAAAATAGAAAACAAACCAGAGACAAATCAAGGCTAGCCTGCGAATACAAATTGGCCTGTGAATGCTGACTGGCCTGCCAATACAGACTTGCCTGCCAATACAGACTTGCCTTCCAATACAGACTTGCCTGCCAATACTGAGTTGCCTGCCAATACAGACTTGCCTGCCAATACTGACTTGCCTGCCAATACAGACTTGTCTGCCAATACAGACTTGCCTGTGAATACATGCAGACTTGCATGTGAATACATAAATTCCGTAGTGTTGACGTATTTTTGCCCGGAATACAGGAATACAATGCGTATTTTAACGAATTGCTGCCCGAACTGGCCCAAGACAACTCTTTTATTGTTTTACTCTGTCTAACGTCACACGATTTTACTCATCAAAGAGAGAACCCTCAGACATCCTAGACAGCAATGAGTTAACAAGTGATTAACCCATTCCTGCCTGAGCTGGCCAAAAACAACCCCCTTATTGTTTTACTCTGTCTAACACCAGATGATTTTACTCATCCAAGAGAGAACCCTCAGATATCCTAGCCAGCAATGAGTTAACAAGTGGTCAACCCATTTCCATCTACTTGTCAAAGGGAGAGCTCTCAGACATCCTAGGCAGCAAATAAGACTTTAGGCAAAAAAAAAAAAACAATCTGGATTTCCGGTTTCCCGACCCTACCTAGTTTTTTGCTAGCAAAATGCCGACCCTAAGGAGCATGGGCCCGAGTTGCAGCACGATTTGCATCTTGGGATAGCAAGCGTGGCGTCAGAACCTAGGAATGTGCTCAAAATTAGCTTTAATAGATGTGCCAGCGTAATTGACATTTGGTGTTGGAAAGAATATTATTGTTATTCCTAGGCACTCAATTAAAAAAAAAGTAAAAAAAAAGAAAGAAATCCGACCTACCCTACCTAAGTTTTTGTGAAGAGAAATTGGAAACCCAGGTATTTTTTTTTGGCCTTATACGTTGTGTTCAGAATAAGAGACACTCTCTCATGATTCGTCCAGTCAGGACGTCAGTCCGCCCGTCTCTATCAATCATCATAACACATATTATGAACTATTATTATTATATGGCACGCATCACTTCCGGTAAAATCACGCGCTGTGATTGGTTGCTGACGTGGCGAGATTTCTCCGTAATGCCCACGGGTATTATGAAAATTGTTAATGCCCTACGATTGGAAACAAACAAAAAATCCTAATAAGAAACTTTTATTGCCGAAAAACGACGAAAAGAAATGCAATAAAAGACGATGAACATTATAAAAGTAAATTCTAGTATCCAGACGAGAAAGAAACAGCAGAAAATAACGCTAGTTCGGTGTTTTGACGGAGTTAAAGGAAGCGAAGACCAAGAAATACAGTAACAGCAACTTTTTAAAGTGCATATAACCCCAAATTTTTTATCATCTAAATACGTTCTAGCTTTGGCAAATAGTTGAACGACGAAATATTTTTTAGATTGGAGCAACCTTTATTGCTTTAATAGAGATTTTTGTTTACAAAATGGTAATGAGATGACGCCAAAGTAGTCATCATTATCTATACAATATTTATTTGCAGGAGTGACATGACCCAATTCTTCCATTAATGGTGTATTTGAACAACATATTGTACGAGTTTTTCCACAAAAATGCTCAGGTAGTTTATCTTGCCAAAAAGAGAAAGAAAGCCAAATGCCTACATAGACGTCATCTCATTACCATACTAGAAATGCGAATCGCCAAAAAACATTGAAGAATAGCTCCAATCAAAAAAATATTTCACTGAACAACTGTTTGCTCTACGTAGAACGTATTCAGATGATAAAAAAATTGAGTTTATATGCAGTTTAAGCTACATTAAAAAAACTTTCAATCCAGAGTAGCGTTAAACTATGTCTGATTCTTCACCTGGCTGCGTTGAGAATTTATTTATAAATTACCTTCTTTCTGATTATCTGGAGGAGTCTGAGGTTGATTACTGCTGACCAGCTGTTGTTGCTGGCGAAATTGTTCCTCCATACGTTGTCGAGCATTCAGTGTACCGTCTGGATCGAATGAACTATAGTACAGAAAAACAAACACAAATGTACCGTAGTAAACACAACTTAGACTGACTGACTGACTGACTGACTGACTGACTGACTGACTGACTGACCGACCGACCGACCGACCGACCGACCGACCGACCGACCGACCGACCGACCGACCGACCGACCGACCGACCGACCGACCGACCGACCGACCGACCGACCGACCGACCGACCGACCGACCGACCGACCGACCGACCGACCGACTGACTGACTGACTGACAGACTGATTGGCTGACTGACTGACTGACTGACTGACAGACAGACCGATTAAGCTTGGGCGGTTTTGATTGAAATAATAGAGACCTTAAGATACCCCTGGTTCAGTTTACGGGTAATCTACCCGTACCCGTAGTCGTATGTACGGGTAGACCATGATCTACCACGGGAAAACGGGTAGATATTACGAGTAAACAAAAATGGCGGGACCCGTACCCGTAAGCCAAACCCGGGGTATCTTAAGGTCTCTAGAAACCGCCAAACCGTCCGACTCTAAACCGGTTAAACCGGTTTTTCAAAATTTCAGAAACTAACGCAATTTCAGTATTAAACTAATTGAAGGAACGCAATTTCAATTTTTTAATAGCGCTGGACGTCATAATTTGGCTGTATAATTATAAATGACTGCATAAATCACGGCAAAATATTCAGCGGAAACGTTTGCTAACTTTAATTTTATTTTGCTTTTCTCATCTTTAATAGTAACAATTTTAAGAACTAAACAAAATTATACATTGTAACATTGTAATAAATAATGATGACGGTTTTCCTAAAAGCTAAACGTTGTTTTGTGGTCACTATACCCACTTTTAGATGTTTAAAGCGACAAATACAAGGTAAATCGAGAGACAGAGTCAGTAGTTGGTTTGTAATATGTGTATACCTATGTTAGTTTGCGGATTTGATTGCGTTGTATGATAATAATTAACATATTATTATATATATATATTAACTAGTCTTCTTCCAGCAGGAACAAGCAATTGCTCGAGAAATAAAGCTTTTATTATTATAGGGTTAGTACTTAGCTTCATGTGAGTAGAGTTGTTGCTTCTCCCCTGTGCTTCGAGGCCTCTCGAAATACAGTAAGGTTAGATATACTGCCGAAACAGAGAACGTAGGAGTCTATACGTTTCGAGCGAAGGCCCTTCGTTAGAGAGACGAAGGCCCTTCGAAGGCCTCTGACGAAACGTTAGACTCCTACGTTTTCTGTTTCGGCAGTATATCTAACCTTACTATATTTCGATTGATGTTTCTACACTGCCTACGCAGCACGCTACTTTTATTACACTGCTTCGAGGCCTCTACCGGGTTCCTCCCTCCATAAAATCAACACCATAGTTTCCTCAGTTAATTCTACGAACTAGTTTCATCAAGGGGTGATGGCCATTGGCAGATTCGTCCCCAGTCGTTATATTGTACGCTGCTAGGCTAAACTCGCAAGGGGATCTGGGAAGGGGAGAGAAAAAAAAAACGACTGGCAGATTACACATTCAAAATGGCAATGTAAAAATTCTAGATGCTGAAGAAAGACCATTTCATCGAACTTTGTTGTGCATTTTTGGCTAACAAACTCTCTTGTCCTCAAGATGACCGCCGTTGAGGCCGGCGAAACATCACTCACTATTAAAGTATTAAACATCAACAACAGTCTTTCTCAAGACTACACTAACCTAGACAAACAAATTTCACAAATAACATGTACTAATCCTTGGTTTAAACCATTTATCCTGTCATTCCGAAGAGGGCCTATTATTCAAACTCACCATCTAAGCTTGTGTTGCAGTGAGCATTCAAATCTTATTTAATCGCCATATATTGATTTCAGCTGGCAAATAAGATCTCGAGATGGTCGAAATATGACCAAGGAAAACGTAATTTGAAAGGCCTACATTATATAAATATAGATTTGTCTCTAATAAAGGGAGAAAATCCGGTTACGAAGCAAACAATGCCAGGTTGCACGATATGTATATAATTTGCAAGAAATTTCTAGTAATCTGCCAGTCGCTTCCCATCTTTTTCTCACCCTTACCGTGAAACCCCGCGCGCCCACGCTTTTATCCTAGTGAGTCCCTTGTGGTCCCGTTTGATCCTCAGGGACTTTACATATTTATCCTAATTGGAACATTCTGAGAAGATTTGTAATATATCTTCTCAGGCGAAAATTTCATCTTCATGGATTTTTTCCCGTTAAAGTTGACGAAAGTGACGTCGAAAGAGGAATTTGTCTATATGAAAACCACTTTACAGATTCCTCTTTTGACGTCACTTCCGTCAATTTTAACGGCAAAAAAATCCATGAAGATGAAATTTTCGCATGAGAAGATATATTACAAATCTTCTCAGAATGTTCCAATTAGTATAAATGTGTAAAGTCCCTGAGGATGACATAGGCACTTTAAACTAAAGAAGGGACTGGGGACGAGTCTGGGCCATTGAGTTACCAGTCTCTAAATACTGTCATATGTTACCCTGAATAAATAAAAGCGCTTTAGATTTACAACTAACCTGACAGTGTTTAATCGGATGGCTTCTTCTTCGAGCTGGCGTTTTTTCTCTTCAATGCGCTGTGCATCGTCTTGATCATCTCCATAATCAAAATCATCCACAAATGGTTGCTGAAAAAAGCAACATGAGTTAACAAATGATTAACCCATTCCTGCCTGAGCTGGTCAAAAATACCCCTTTATTGTTTTACTCTGTCTAACACCAGATGATTTTACTCATCAAAGAGAGAACCCTCAGACATCCTAGGCAGCAATGAGTTAACAAGTGATTAACCCATTCCTGCCTGAGCTGGTCAAAAATGATCCCTTTATTGTTTTACTCTGTTTAACACCAGATGATTTTACTCATCAAAGGGAGAACCCTCAGACATCCTAGGCAGCAATGAGTTAACAAGTGATTAACCCATTCCTGCCTGAGCTGGTCAAAAATGACCTCTTTATTGTTTTACTCTGTCTAACACCAGATGATTTTACTCATCAAAGAGAGAACCCTCAGACATCCTAGGCAGCAATGAGTTAACAAGTGATTAACCCATTCCTGCCTGAGCTAGGCAAAAATGGCCCCTGTATTGTTTTACTCTGTCTAACACCAGATGATTTTACTCATCAAAGAGAGAACCCTCAGACATCCTAGGCAGCAATGAGTTACGTCACATAATTATAGAATATTAACTATTTTTCTGAAACTGTTTGAAAACCATATTACGCTACCTGGTGTTGGCCGGGGGGTACAAACATATTTTCAGGCTGTTCCTGGTAGGCAGGTATAAACGATTGTTGAAAACCTGGGTCTGGAACTTGCTGCTGGAGCTGTTGCTGGTGTTGTTGATGGTGTTGCTGCTGGTGTGGCAGTGCGACCTGTTGTTCACCAAACGAACCAGGTGGGTTCACCATGCCCGTCAAAGCCTGAATTTGGGCAAACACGTCGGAGGGGAGTTGAAAACGTGGCTGGCTCCCCTGATCCATTGGTTCTGAAGAAATTAATCAAAACTTGATTTATTAACCTGAAACTGTTAAAACATACCAGGCATGGACAAATAATTTTTTAGAGGTGCATGGGACATCGCTCGCCATATTAAAGATGTCTTAGGAACTCGAAAAAAAAGTCCTCCCAACCAACCAACCTGCAGCAATTTGACCCTGTTGTAGTTCTTGGTTCATTCTCTGCTGTTGTTTCAACCTTTCTTCCAATTCCTGAATGTGTTTCATCTGGTTCTGTTGTTGTTGCTGAAGCAATGAAATATAGGACTGATCTTGAACAGGTTCGACCACAGGAGCGGCACCAACTGGTTGCGTTGTGTCAGCTGGAACTGCCTTCACATCGGCTGCTAACACGGACGAACCTGATTGAAATAAAACAGCAAATGATTTATATTGCTCCAGAGTCCAGACGGTACTCGAACTACCCTGGGGGCTTGGGTACCAGAGCCTCTGAGTTTGTGTTTGGGAGAGGGAGAGCCTCTGGTCTCGCGAGCTTTAAATCTCACTTTGGTGAGTTACTTCCTGTTGATTATTCTACAACTGTGTCTGAAATGACATGTGTTTGTTTTATTTTTGCACTCAAAATCTCACTGAATTATGAAGGATAAATTTACAGTAGCAGTGTTTCAGTTTCACGACGTTTTTATTGTTATAATGCGATGTAACGCGAGAACTATCCAAGGCTGTTTTGTTTTGTAAACAAAAAACACGCTGTGAAGTTATTATTAGAAGGCACTCCGTGATTACTTTGCATCGGGATTTTGGAGTTTTTATGTTTGTTTTGGATCGCATATTTCAAAAAGTGCATAGAGAATTGTGATATGTTAATTCGAACCCTGCACTAGTGAGAGTGTCTGGCTGGCATTCGGAAGGTTGTGGGTAGAGCTGTGCCCGATTAATCGATTAATCGGCTCTTTTTCGGCAATCGATTAATCGTTAACAGCAATCGAATCATCGACAAAAGTCAACAGCATGATACTAAAATGAGTTTTTGTTAAAAAGTTGTGGAAATATGAGATGGCATTGTGACATTCGCCCTGTTAAAAACAGCTATATTGCGTATCAAATATCGAACGCGACTTGTTTCTTAAAAGCACACCTTTATTTGAAGGGACAAACAATGGCAACACGTGTTGATTTTTTAATACGATTAATCGATTATTAATCGATTGTTATCAACGATTAATCGATTACGAATATGGACCGATGGGCACAGCTCTAGTTGTGGGTTCAAGTCCTGTCTGGAGCTCAGAGTTTTTCTCTGAGTTTAACTTACGACAGCTTGTACAGCAAAAACAAACGAAAAAACTTTACCAACTTCAAGCTGAAAACACTAATAACATAGAATGTCTAATGGACAACTACGGATAAGAACAATGGATTTTAGTATCAATGATCCATCTATGCAGTGATGGATTTACAGGGGGGTGCAGGCATGTGTGCACCCCCCTGGCCAAGGACTAGGTATCATAGCTATCATATGATTCATAGATATATGATTCATATACAGTCATTGGCATCTAAGCGTGTACACCACCCGTCAAAACACGTTTTATGTCAACGTCAAAGTTAAATGTTTACCTTGGGAATGTATTAGGTTTTCAATCGAACACGGTGTTGATTTCAAAATGGTTAAGTTTGGCTTAAATTTAGAACATGTTTTGATGGGCGGTGTACACGCTTAGGTGCCAACGTTATCATATGATTCATAGGTACAAAAAAAATATTTCTGGCAGGCTTCACCCCCCTACCCCCCACCAGCTCGGCCCTTGTACCCTGCCAGGGGCTGTATCCCCAGACCCCTGCTGTAGCTCCCTCAGCGGCACTCCACCCTGCCTCGATCGCGCCCCACGCCACAGGCCTGATCTCACTTTGCTCGCTCAGCACCCCCCTCCCTACCAGATCAAGCTGGATCCATCACTGCATCTGTGTACGCTGCATAAGCCCAAATTTCTCCAGAAATGAACTAGCCATGATGGCAAGCTTTGAAAGTTTATAACTCGAGAACCGTAAGTCAGATTCTCTTGAAATTTTCAGTGAATGCTCCTGCCGTGCCCTTCTGTTAAAACTATCATTTTTACGTAGGCATTTTTAAATAATTGTAAATCTTGTACCTTGCTGTTCAGGTGCTCCTCCTGTGTGCACCATATTCATTAAAGGTTGAATAACATCTGGAGAATAAACTTTGTTTTTCTGCCATAAATTTAACACCTTGATGAGCTTGCTCTGCAAAAAAATATGAAATAAATACCAATAAAAGTTTCCTTCACAAATTAACCTGTTGACTGATGCCAAAACAGCTCCCTATCTAACAACAGACAATTTTACTCATCAAATGAGACCCTCTGGTACTAGGTAAACTGTTAAGCAACCAAATTTGTGTTCTGGACGCCTGCACATTTGGATTAGCAATGCTCTTCATTTTCTTCAGCTTCTGAATACAATTACGACAGATGAAACAACTCGTACACCTTAAATTAAACACGAGACTTTTCAGCTTCAAATGTCATCAAATTGTCCACGTCCAGCTCCCATTAAAAATCTCTTGTGAATATTTTTTAATCCTTTTAAAATATACATTACATGTCACTTGACCAATCACGTAGCGCCGTATAACAACAACTGACGACAAGTGCCAATTACAAGCAATTATAAAAAAACCTTGCAAACTCGCAGGGAGTCAGAACACAAATTTGGTCGCTGGTCTGCAGATGGGCTATATCGAGTTTCAATTTCAAAACACGTCCCGCGGCTGCGACGCAGGTTGGTACCTCTGTTATTTCACTCTGTCTAACACCAGAGAATTTTTGTCAAGTGAGAATTGAACGTATTTACCTGTTCTTCTGGAAGACATTTAAAAAAATTCTGAAAAGATGTTGTTATATTTCTTTCAAATCTGGGACCAAAGACGTCCTTCTCAGCACCAAACTAAAAAAACCCAAAAAATCCCACAGTGAATAGTAATCTGGCAAATATGTGTTATTTTCTACTGACTGAAGCGCAAAAGAAGTGAAAAATTATTTTTTAACGTGCCAATGGAGTACGAGAATGAAAAATTCTAAAAATTTTACCTGATGCCTGGATTGTCGGATAATTGAATCAATTACATACAACGCTGGCACTTTGTACTCTGGTCGACACTGAAAATAAGAAAATGGTTAGCTAGCCCGATTTGCTGAGATCTCACTTGTGCTATTATTTTTTGTTAATTCTCCATCTTGTGTTTATATTAGAGCCAAGCCAGCCCACCTAGCCACAGGGTCTGAAATTAGCGGTATCCCGATATCCACGGGATACTAAAATTTTGTTTTGGATACTAACTTCTGTTTTACATGTATCCCGATGGGATACCACGAAATTTCAAAAATCGGGATAGCGGAAAAGGCCTCCGTTGGTCTCCCGATAGCTTTGTTAGCACCACTGGATCTATATAAGTCACCATCTTGGAAATCAAGTGATAGCGTCGTTGATATTTGTCAATCTCGTCCCCAGGACCTTTGCGGGGATGGTTGTCAGCTTGCTATTATTTCTCTTCCAACAATTAACTTAATATTTACATTGACTCCCAATCCCCTGCTGATGAGACCACCAGAAGGTCGAAACGGGTCCAGGGTTGTGTCCCAGATCCTGATTGCACTATACTATAATACATTACATATCTTTTATTCTTCTTCTGTCATTTTTTACATGGTTCTTTAAGCAATATATATACACTGCATGTCCAACAGCGTGGTCCGTATCGCCTTTCCATACGCAACATAGCCGGAGGCTAATTGCGCTTTTTATTCAAATTCCCTTCTAATTCTCCCTCATTCTTCAACAATACATTACATGACTTTAACTCCTTTGTATATTTCTTGTGATGTACAGTCACCCCGACAAATAGGTGGGATACTAAAAATTATGGTAACTAGTATCCAGAAGTGGGATACTGGATTCTTAGGGGGGATACTAAAAATTTGATCCCTGGTATCCCATGGGATACTGAAAAAAAATGTAAATTTCAGACCCTGCTAGCCAATATCTTGCTTTGTGTGAGTTTTTTCCCATGTAAACACGATTGACAGGTCTGGCTCACCGACTCGGTTGTACATTGGTTGTACGCAATCAGCTTTGCCAATTAAAGACACAGATATCAGGCTGGCACTAAAAGCTGCGTACACATGATAGAATTTGTTTTAATCTGCTTTTCCCAACTTATTTTCAATTCACAAGTTCTGCTTGTTCATGTACAGTTCATAATTTAAAACAATGAGACTTTGTGCCTTGCCAGAACTGATAAATTACACAATTAACACAACAAGCCAACCAGCCTGGCCATGCGAGCTAGCCCTTCTCATGTAAACACGAATGAAGATCATTTCAGCAAAGCAGGCTAGCTCGGGTACCCGTGGCCAGGCTAGACTGGAAATTTTGTATCACGCACAATTTTTTACAACAATTTCCCACAGCTGTGGCCATGCAATTTTTCAAAAAATTGCCTGTGATAGTGGACTTTTAACACAGATTCAGAGAAAACTGCATGGAAATTCAACTGTAGCCACCATTTTATTTGCAGCCACACTGGAAACAACTTATTTTCCCGTGCGAGCCTGTGCAATTTTCACGATATGCATGCGCAAAATGGTGGTTGAAATTTGATTCCCACCACGCATTTTACAAACTTTCCAGTCTGGTACCTGGGCTGGTTCACCTCCATATAACACTCCCTTAGCATGTTTATAGTATTACAGAATCATCCTCGGGGAAACATGAGAACATTTTTCATGATTTCTTACACTGCTAAATTCAGCCGAAAAATTTTGGCTTGACTTGAGCGGGATTTGAACTCACACCTTCAGGATTCCAGTCCACTGCCCTACCTGTTGAGCTATCGAGCCACACAGGGATTGGAGGCGAGCGTTTAGTTGTCGCGAGAACATCTCGTGCACTAAAGTTGGATATAAACTCACCTCTAATCCCTGTCCAGCTCGATAGCTCAACAGGTAGAGCAGTGGACTGGAATCCCGAAGGTGCGAGTTCAAATCCTGCTCGAGTCAGCCAAAATGTTTCAGTTGAATTTAGCAGTGTAAGAAATCATGAAATATTTTCCTCGTGTTTATAGACTCAGTTGGTTGCTAGCCTATACAGCCAAATTATACATAATTATTAAGTCCAAAATACATTCAACAAACTTCAATTTGTGCTAGAACTTTCACAAACTTTCTGATTCACCTCTCACTACATTCAAGCTTTTCCTAAGTACTCACCTTTTGAACAAACTTCTCCAAGCTTTGAATCACATGTTTGTAATACTAAATAGAAATTTAAATATTTTCAACAGTCGGTTCAGAAATATTCAGGAAATGTTTAATACTCGAGAGATAGCTCCAAGAACAGTACACTACAAATGCCTTAAATATTACCTTGACAGCTTTCAAGGCTAGCTTCGTTATAGAAGCGACCTTTGCTTTCGATACTGGAGGTTTCGAAGCATAAATCGTTGATAACTGAAAGATATGAATCAAAAAGAAAGGCACTCGTATCCACTCAATGATTGATTGAGTTTCCCGCTCCAAATAAATGAACAATTAACGACATTTACCTCGCTATTAAATTGTCTCACTATTTCCATTTCAGCCATGGCTGAACTCGGATAGGATAAAGTCTAAAAGATGGATTTATTGTTGAATTCTTTCTTCCATCATTCCATGTGCTTCGTCTCTCAGCCGGTCACAAAACAAGATGGCGTCCAATCAACTCCACGCGCGGAAAGAACGTGACGACCACGAAGAGAACACGAAAAACTCCCGCGGGGCCCGCGCGAATAACACGCACATGACGTCAGTAAATCTAAGAGCTTTCCATTTACACGGTTAGACCGGTCAGCCCGGTTAAATGGAACACGATTCGTTTGAGGCCTGGGATGGTCTGACTGGAAAATTTGGTCCTAATCAAAAGCAAGTCCATTCTGGCCGGACTGAACGATCTAACCATGTCAATTGGAAAGCGCCCTAAAACAGACCTAAAACGATCTAAAAACTATCTAAAACGATCTAAAAACGACCTAAAACGATCTAAAAACGACCTAAAACGATCTAAAAACGACCTAAAACGATCTAAAAACGACCTAAAAGCAATCTAAAAACGACCTAAAACGATCTATAAACGATCTATAAAACGACCTAAAAGCGATCTAAAAACGACCTAAAACGATCTAAAAACGACCTAAAAGCAATCTAAAAACGACCTAAAACGATCTATAAACGATCTATAAAACGACCTAAAAGTGATCTAAAAACGACCTAAAACGATCTAAAAACGACCTAAAACGATCTAAAACGATCTAAAACGATCTAAAAACGATCTAAAACGATCCTAAAAACGACCTAAAAGCGATCTAAAAACGACCTAAAACGATCTATAAACGATCTATAAAACGACCTAAAAGCGATCTAAAAACGACCTAAAACGATCTAAAAACGACCTAAAACGATCTAAAAACGACCTAACACGATCTAAAAACGACCTAAAACGATATAAAACCTGCACCTATTGAGTTACAAGCTAAAACGATCCTTAAGATTTCTGTAGTGTTCTAACTTTTTTTTAAATTTTCAAGAAACGTTTGGCAGTCTCAGCTCGTCGAATTACATTAATAGGGTAAGAATAGTTTCCCGCTCTTTTTCAATGGGGACCTCGCGCAGACGCAAAACGTTTAGCAGCGGTGTTGAAAATATCTGCATGGTAAATAAGGACGGAAAATTCCCATTTGCTGATGCTGATTAGTTTGTTATTAAATGGAGATTACTAATAAAATAATTAATAATAGAGCAACATATTTGCATCGGGAATTTATTTTTAGTTTTTTTTCGTTTGTTTTTGCTGTACAAGCTGTCGTAAGTTAAACTCAGAGAAAAACTCTGAGCTCCAGACGGGACTCGAACCCACAACCTTCCGAATGCCAGCTGGACGCTCTCACCATAGGCGGTGGAACCGGGGGGCTAAAGCCCCCCAACTTTGTAAAAGTGGAAAAAAGGGGGGGCTCTGCCTTTGCGCCGAAGATAGCGGTTATTATACGTTGAATATTTATACATCTTTGATATACAGCATTTTGAAAATTCCATATCACTGCAGGGTGACAATCCTGGTGAAAATCGTAAGAAAAATCGTGCCGTGTGATAGCTCAAATGAAGAATAATGAAAAAATTGTTGTGGGCGGTAAAGGTTTTATAACGTTTAGGATTCTGTAAAATCTTCCCCCAAAACGCAGGAAATGCCATTTCAGACACTCTAGATTTCAAAATTTTCCGGGGGGCATACCCCCGGACCCCCCTAGAGGTTTCTCGCGCCTTCGGCGCTCGAAGTTCACCCCCCCCCAGCCAAACCTATCTTCCAGCCAGTCAGCCAGCCAGCCAGCCAGCCAGTCAGCCAGCCAGCCAGCCAGCCAGCCAGCCAGCCAGCCAGCCAGCCAGCCAGCCAGCAAGCTAGCTAGCAAACAAGCTGCTGGCAAGCAAGCAAGTAAACAAGCAAGCAAGTCAACAAGCAAGCAAGCAACTGGCAAGAGGACACTGTCTCAACACAAAAAGTGACTCTTGTCTCCCACGTTCTTTCCACTTCCGACGCACCTCTGATTTTCTTACCTTCCTCATTTTACACAACTGCAAGCATGTATGCAATTTTCGCAAACATAATTAATATAACACCCTATTTAAAATAATCACCGACTATTTCAAAACCGAAATATTTGTTGAATACGCTAGTGAAAAAAGGCAGTGAACTGCCGAGATATTTAGCAACAAATACTCTGATTTTTACTCTGATGAAAAGTATTATTTCGTTGCCTTAAAAATCTCCACAAAATCACTTTGCTCCTAAACTCATTACTCAATCATAGTTTGATAATATTTGTCTTCAAAAATATAAAGCCTCTAAATTTAGGCCAAACAAATTGGATCAAAGGGAACGATTTTAGCTTTTTCAACACCTCGATAATCTTTAGAATGGAAATCAATCTATAGAGAAAAAGGAAAAAAATCCTTAATTTTTCTTCTTTTTCTTCTTTTAAAAAAGTGAGATTTCAAAAAAAAAGTGAGGTCCCAAAAAATATGTAGGACATTTAGCGATTTTTTAAGCCCATCAGTTTGCGGTGTTTTCTATATACTATATCTGTACTTAGAAAATTGGCAGTTTATAAAAATTTAAAAATAGTATAATATCAGCTTAATTAAGGTCTTCATTAAGGTTTGCAGAGCCATTTCAGTAAAGCGCTCTCAAAAAATATGATAGATATAAGAAAGCTATATTAGCTATGAATTTTTAATGTAAAAGCACACAAGGGCGACTCAAGTATAAAGCGTTTCATTTTGTTCAAAAAATATTTTCGCAGTTCGATTTCGAGATAAATTTCCAGCAAAACGGTCGCGTGTCAGCGCTTCTTTCTTTATTGCCTGCTTTCGATTTTTCGTTTAAACGAAATGTTTAAACACATTTAATGTAAATGTCCGAATGTAAACACATTTAAAGCGAAGTGAAAAGAACACCTGGCTGGACTTCAAGACACAACGGATGTTCTTTTCGGCTTCATTTTCCATTCATTTAAAAAAGAGTCACAAAGGAACACAACGACTTTTTGAAAATAAGGTTGTTTTTCCACCCTTTTTAAGATTAAGGCGTAAAGGAATGGTCAGAATATATGGTTATAATATGACTCAAGGCTTTCACTGACAGAACTGTCTTCATTTTCGAAGCTTTCGGAACAAACATTAAAACAAAACTGTGTTTATATATACATTTCTTTATGTGATTAATATAATAATTTTCAACTTTGGGCGTCAATAAAATCAACTCGACATATCAAAAAAACGCTGACACGGTTTTGCTGGAAATCACGATCAAAAAAATTTTTTAAACAAAATGAAACGCTTTGTTCTTTAAGTCGCCACCTCTGGTTTTACTTGGAAAATTCACAACTATTATTGGCTTGTGTAATTTATCGCAAAATCAAATACAACATTGTATTCTACAAATTAATAGCTAAGGGACCGTTCATTATTTATGTCCAGGATTGGTACCGAAGAGAAACTAGAAGCAGGGTAATTTTTTTAGTTACCCAACCTCAAAATGGTTTAAGATATTTTTTACCCAACCCACTATTAAATATTAATTCCCTATATACCTTTTATAAAATATCTTTGCGAAACAAAATACATACTAAAATGAAGTCACATACTGCAAATACTATATACAGTACATGAATTGTGTTATTTTTATTTACTTAATGATAATAGTTAGAAGAACAAAGAAAGGTATATCGTTGGTATATCGGCTTGATACCTTAAATTTATACTAGTCTGCAATGCCAGTCTCCATGATCCAGCACTTCGCCCAGACCTTGTGGGTCTTCATTCACTTGATTCAATTGTTCATCATTTTCCTCATCACTTTCATCCGCATCATTGAAGACAAATCTTATTTTACCCAACCCGTGAGTTAGTCAAAATCTAGGTTACCCAAACCATTTCTCTTCGGTACCAACCCTGGGCATAAATCATAACGGTCCCTAATAACGATATCTATTTAATTTTTTTGTGGCAAAATTGAGAGCGCTTTTTTTGTGACGAATTGAGAGCGCTTTACCGATCGAAATGACCCTGGTCAACTTATTAGAAATCTGCCCTGTCAAAACTAGTATTAAGTCAACTTTACAGTCTTCGTACAAGCCATATATTAGTTAGTTAGTTAGTTAGTTAGTAACAATATTTATTCAGGAAGTCCACTCACAAAAGTGATTTTCAGTGGAGCCCTGCATAGGTAAAACATATACATACATATTTATATATAACAGATATAGCAGAAACGGTACGGTATAACAGATACGGAATCAGAACAATATAAATGAAAAATTACAAAACTAAAAATTAAATAAATTTTGCACGAACTGAACGCATTAGTAACTGACTTACATCTGCCCCCGCTCACCAGAATAGCAACCAGCTGGCATGCAGCTATATAGCATTATCAAACTTTAATTAAGTTCTTTAATTGCCAAACGCTTTCAACATTTCATTCGATGTTGTTCAACATTGTTGAATTCAACCGTGATTCAACATGTTGAAAGCGTTTGGCCACCCTATTGAACGTTGTTGAATGATGTTGAACGAAATTTGAACATGTTCAAATTTTCGTTCAACATGCGTTCAACAATGTTGAACGATGTTGCACGAAATGTTGAAAGCGTTTGGCCAGGCACCTGCGGTCATGCAAGTTATCGGTGTTAAATGAATAGTGTCAGAAAATGATTAATGGTAAGGGGCGGATCATTAGAAAAGTGATAGGAGGAGGAACTTTTTCAGCATGCACACTTTTTCTTTTGTCAATTGCTCGTGTAGGATTTTTTTCTCTCAGGATTTTCAGTTTGTAATTAAAAATTTTCTTTGTGCACGGATTTTTTTCTCCGTTCAAATGGCCTTGCACGAATCTTTGTAGTTTCCTCGTCTCCCCATCACTTTTCTATTAGTCCGCCCCTATTAACATCGCAGAGTCAAGTGATATGTTTGCATGATTAACACTTTGAAGCTTGGACCTCTCCCTGTGCTGAATAAAATCGTAAAATCGTCTGGCGTTTCGGAGTTTACAGTTGGCTTTTATACGGACTAATCCTGACGTTTTCTTTCAAATTAATGCGTTGTTTTTATGTGTTCAAAACTTTATCGTTAACTCTAAGCATTTCTCTTAGTTCAAATTGCTTTTGACCATCTATTGTCCAATATTCTCCTCCTAGATATAATGTAATCTATAGCAAGAATTCGCAAGATAAGAAATCCTTGGCTTTTGGAATAATTGTTTAAATATTGTTTAAATTAAAAAAAAAAGCTTTATAAATCTCTTTCAGAACTTTCTAATGATATTTACATAGGGATCATATTCGTTCAAAGTAACTTCAAATTTCACTTGTTGTTTTTTTAAAAAAGGAATCGTTTTTTTGTAGGTATAAATGGTAAAAAAATAGGCGATTTTTTTCAACTCTCCATGCACTGGGTTGATTGAGATTTTTAATTGCTATCCTTTCTAATTGTTGATGTCAAACCATAGATTGACTAGATTATTGTTAAAAAAAACTGACATGCAAATAGAGGAAAGGGTATGTATGGAAAGCAATTACAGCGAAATGAAAAGAACACCTGGCTGGACTTCAAGACACAACGGATGTTCTTTTCGGCTTCATCTTCCATTCATTTAAAAAAGAGTTACAAAGGAACACAACGACTTCTTGAAAATAAGGTTGTTTTTCACCCTTTTTAAGAAATGGTCAGAATATATGGTTATAATATGACTCAAGGCTTTCACTGACAGAACTGTCTTCATTTTCGAAGCTTTCGGCACAAACATTAAAAAAAAACTGTGTTTATATATACACTTCTTTGTGTGATTAATATAATAACCGAAACACAGCCATTAAGTTTAAATGTGAAACGGCTTACAATTCAAAGTGCGTAGGCATAGTTGAAACAGCTGATTCCCAAACTCGAATTCTCACATTGCATATAATTTGAAACAATTACCGTAGCGAAAAAGATAGATTTAAAAAAGCGCTCAGTCAAACAGCTCGTTTAGTGTAACACAGTCAACGGAGAAGAGTAGAACAAAGAAGAGTAGAACAGAGAAGAGTCGAAGGGAGTCGAAGCCGGACGTCTTAAATGGGCAACGAAACACATAATTCCACATCAAACGCAAGCTCTGAACATGTAACATGGCAATGTTTGACCATTATCCAAGAGGTATCTAGTCTAGATAAAACGTTTTCCGTAAATCTTTGCATCGTATTAATTTTAAACTGCCTAGGTATTTTCTCTTCTATCGTCTCGAACACCCTTGTGCTCGTTGGCGTCTTCAGAAACAAATACCTCGGGAAAAGCATACGAATTCTCACAGTCACTCTGGCTCTAGAAGGTCTCTTCAGCGCTGTCTTCGTCCAGTCGTTTTTTGTCTTAACCAAGTTGCTGATCCTGTACGGTCCACGTCTCACTGGCACGCCTGCTTACTGTTTCTTTATCGGTATCATTGAACATGGAGGACAACTGTCGACGGCCTTTTCGATTATAACCATTCTCGGGATCACCTGTCAGAGGTACATCGCAGTGGTTTACCCCACCTATTACAAAATGAAAAAGCCCACTGTCCTGAAAGTCACAACGCTGTTCCTAGCAGTCCAACCTCTGAATACAGCCCTGTGCGCCAGGTTCGACTGGTACACGCCCATCTCTACAGTGTTCGTAGCTTTCCAGACAATCGTGGCTTACATTTTCGCCATCTACGCCAATATTAGAATCTATTTCAAGCTAAAACTGATGTTGAATTGCCGAGAGAAAAAGAAGTCCGCCGCTGTCGAAAAACACAAGAAGATTATGGCAACGCAGTTCCTTGTTGTTGGAACATATTTGATTTGTTATCTGCCTATTCTCACAATTCGAGTGTTGACCCTAGACACTAAATATGACTTTGTGAAGCTTTATCTGCGACCATGGTTTTCAACCCTCCTTTATCTATCTTATACTATAAACGCCTTTGTCTACGGTTGGCGAACTGGTATAACCGCAAGAAATACCCCGCCTGCACGTTTATATCGCGACGCCAACAACGACAACAACAACAACAACAACAACAACAACAACAACAACAACAACAACAACAACAACAACAACAACAACGACAACGACAACAACAACAACAACAACAACAACATTGTCAATGTCGTCAACAGCAACAACAACAACAACAGAAACAACATTGCCAATGTCGTCAACAACAACAGCAACAACAACAGCAACAACAACAGAAACAACATTGTCAATTTCGTCAACAGCAACAACAACAGTAACAGTAACAGAAACAGCAACAACAACAATGCCGAAGACAGCAGGAACAACGTCAATGTCGTCAACAGCAACAAAAATAACAACAACAACGACAACAACGACGACGACAACAGCAATAGAAATAGCACCAGCAACAATACCAACAGCAGCAGGAACAACGTCGTCAATATCATCAACAGCAGCAACAACAACAGCAACAACAACAGGGGCAGCAGCTCTGCAGCAACAACAGCAACACCAACAGTGACAAAAACAACTGCATTAACCAGAGCAACAACAACAGTAACAACAACAACAACAGTATCAATATGAGTCAAGAACAAGAACAACAACAACAACAGCAGCAGCAACAACAGCAGCAGCAGCATCAACAACAACAATAGCAGAAGCAACAACAACAGCAACAACAGAAGCGACAACAACAACGAAGAAAACAAAGAGGCACAGAGAACAATAAGGACAAAACCCAAAAAGACCAAGAGACACAGCTACCACCAGAACAAGAATACTGTGTTTCAATTATCTCAATCGTGTGTTTACAAGATAAAAATGACCGGAGTTGCTATAAGACAATAGTCCTCGATAGAAATCAAAATTTAAGCGTGTTTTTACACGTCTATTTCTATCGAGGACTATTGACTATTGTCGAGGACTAAGACCCATATAAAAGCATGTGTGTGTGGAGGGGGGAGGGGGTGAATAGGTGTACGGTTCGGCGAGATTTTCTCCTAAAATCAACGCAGATTTCGGTTTCAATCAAAATTTCTGTCGGATTTATGAATCCTGTAAAAGTTGCGGATTGCGGATTTTCCCTATAATTGACCTCTTATTATAGATTTTGCTAGTAATTTTCTACCTGGAAGTCGTATTCCTGTCACGGATTGTGAATTTTCCTGTTATTGCCATCAGATTATATCATGCATTAACGATTTTTCATTGTCGTCGTCGTGAGGGAAACGATCACAGGTGACGGTTAGGTGAGTCATCACTATATAAAGGTGAGGAAACATTTTTCTTCAACTTTCAACGCAACATTGTCCAATTGCGTTGCGAGTTGAAAAGCGTTGTTGCACGTATTACCACCCACTTTAAACATTGCCACGCAACAATAATTTTGTCGTTGCAAGTTGAAAAAATTTGTTGAAAAAAAGTAGACTCCAGTTCTACTTGCTGCAACACGCTGATTCAACTTGCAACAAAATCATTGTTGCGTGGCAATGTTTTAAGATGGATGGTAATACGTGCAACGGCAACGCATTTCAACTTGCAATTGCAACGCAACAATGTTGCAGCAATTTGTTGCTCGTATTACTTCACCTTAATTCAGATAGTTATCAGCGTGTTGAAATAAAATTTGCCGGACTCATGCAAATCATAATTGCGGATTTGGATTTCAAAAAAAAATAACTGCGGATTGGCGGATTTGACAAAAAAAATTAACAGATTGTTGTACCCCTATTCACCTCGTACCCCATAACGTATATTGTAATGTAAATTTTTTGTATACAATTACGTTAAATGTTAATATATAATATTTCTAAAAAAGTACATAGAAATGTCTATGTACAAGTAAAATATTTTTAATTATTAATTGAGATTATGAGGGAGTGTGAAAAAGCAGCGTGTTGCGTAGGCAGTGGTTTGGATAGATCAAAGTGAAAAGGCGGTAAAGTGCTGAGATTTTTTCGTCCAACTACTGTCGTTCGTAAAAAGCACGGTTTTTTGCTTTGCCATGAACAACATTTCCAAATTAAGGAAGAATGTACTATTTGAAAAACTTTCAAATTTAGAGTTAATTTATTCTTTGCTATATAAAGCCTGTACATCAAAGCTATATATAAATGTTAATCATACCGTTGTAAAAGTCTTGTTCTGAAATTTAAGGCAACTGTGTTATAATAAATATAAATTTTATTTCAAAAAACTGGCCTCAGAATTATTTAATTTAAAAATTCATTGCCTATGATACGAAAATTAAGTCTGTCTAATTAAAAATATCAATGCCCAGCACAAAACACAAATAAAAGCTATCCAACACAGGACAGAAATAACATAATATTTAATAAAATCTGACACTAGTTGAATATATATACAATCTCGTTCCCAGAGCCCACGTTCCCCCCCCGGGAAACGAGAGACTCTGGGATAATCCGTTTCAAATCACGGGATTCTTGTTATTCCGGTTGAGGTACGAATTACATGAATAGACCAATGAAAAGTAAGAACTAAAAATATAACCACAGGTTACATGATAGAAAAGCGGTAATTGGTACATGTGAAAAAAAGATAAACTTTATCAAATCAAATTAATTTAAGCATGGGGGAACGTTTTTGCCCAAAAAATTAAGAGTCGATTATTAGATCGTATTCAACATACGATCATGAATATTTAACAGCAATATTACCCGAAATTTCTTTCAAAAAGTGCCCGAAATTTTCATTTTTTTAAAAAAACATTTGGGACGGGAGGGATTGCCTCCCCCCCCCCCCCCCGCCCCCTGCCTGGTACGCCTATGAGCAAATATATATAACCTTCTCTGATATCAAACTGCAAAAGATGTTACTTTTAAGTCATTTTAAGTGCTCTTTCAAATTAGACAAGCTTAATTTTTGTTTCATTAATGGCACTTTTATTACTAGTAGTAAGGTATCCATATTATCCCTATAAAATGAAGTACCCACCAAAATTGATCCCCATTCCGCTGATATAATTGCAGGCTCAATGTGATGGTGGCAACTGCAATGTTGTAAACAGAAACACAAATTTTACAAAAGCTTGAAAAGAAACGTTTCTATTTTAAATATTCAAGCATGAATCAAACCCAGTACAAGGTAAAGTAAATTATACTATGTTTAGCTTTATTAGTTGAAGTACTTATTACCAGAAATATGCTCTAGGTTAAAAGGTATATTAAAAGGCTTTCCAACAAGACTGCTTGGCTGGCTAGTATGGCTGGCTTGGAATACTATTATTAATTTTAATAGTTGAGTCGATTTTCTTTGTTCTTTCTAGAGATGTATCTACCTACGATACATCCGAAGAGAACCAATAATTAAAAATTCAAGGTTGTATATAGATATTGCCCTGGTCAACAGGGCAATATCTAGATATTGCCCAGTTACCAGGGCAATATAAATCACCTTGGACCTCGGCTTTGTTCACATGAGCATGTGAACACTTTCACATGATAAAACGCAACTACCGAGTTATCCCTTGCACCTGAAATAACCCTAGCTTCATGTGAACACTTCACCCCGAGTTTATTTATTTATTTATGAACAATTGTATCTAACTGATACCAGAGAAACAACAATAGGACTCAAGGTCCCTTACAAGGTTGTTCTCTTAAGATCAAATTGTTGATTTTACAGAGAGGAGGGTGGGGGGTGGGGGGGGGGGGTGGGAAGACTGGAGAACTGGAGAAAAACCCTCAAAGCACAGGAGAGATCAACTACAATAACTCTACTCACATAACTCTAACCCCGTCCAATCGGACTTAACTTTGGATCACAGCGATGAGAGCCAACTCTTCACCACCCATTATACAAAAGTTGACCCTAACCCCGAGATAACTTGGGTGAAAGCGTTCACATGGAGGTAGGCTTAACTCACTGGCCCTAGGGTTACCTTATCATTCAGACTGAGTTATCCCTATCCCCCGAGTTATCTCAGTCTCATGTGAACAGTTTACTTTTTTAACATGGAAATAAACTAACACCGAGATATCTTGGGGGATAGGCAGTAGCATCGAGAAGGGGGGGGGGGGGGGGGTAAGTGAGGGAATTACCCCAGGCCCTGGGGTAAATATAAGGGGCCTGTAACATTTTAGTCCAAGAAATTTATTATTAAATTTAGCATCAAAACAGTTAAACTACAGAAACTTCATCTGTTTTTGTCCTTTTAATATGTTTATAAAGGTGGTATGAGTATGACCATTGTAAATATTTTAGCTTGACTGACGCTTCTGATGTAAGAATACTCTTAGAATACTCGATATAATGATGGTATTAAAACATTGATTTTGGTGGGGCCCCCGGCTTCAATGTTTGACCCAGGGCCCATCCCAGCTCTCAACGCCCCTGGGGATAGGGATAACCCCCCCCCTGAGATAACTCACCTTGTATGGACAGGCCCTTACTTAAATTAATTTTGGATGCAGGTTGCAGATTCTAAGCGAGAAGAGTTTCGTAAATATCTTGAAAAGGCTGGTGTTCTTGATGCTATTACAAAAGGTTAGTTGTTTTTGTTAGCCATGTAATTGTTTAATGAATAATCAGTTCTCAACTGGCTTATTACTCAGGCTACCTCTGTGGGATGTCGAGTCTAGGATTCGGCTTGTTTTTTTTAAAATTATTTTTTGGTGTCATGATTTTGTATTTTTGTACATTTTTAAGAGGTAAAACAGAGTAAAACAATATTAAGGGGACCATTTTTGGCCAGCTCAGACAGGAATGGGTTAATTACTTGTTAACTCATTGCTGCCTAGGATGTCTGAGATCTGGTGTTAGACAGAGTATAATTTAAAGTGAAGGGGCTGTTTTTGGTCAACTGGCAGGAATGGGTTAAAGCACTGTACCTACTAGATGCAAATTGCATGAAAATACAAAAAAAACAAAACATTTGAATCAAATACATGCACCATGTTTACAGTACTGTACATGTTTTTTCAATTCCTTAGTCAGGTAGCGACACAGACAGGTACAGGGCAGCTATACACTTATGGGACACTTGCCGTATTTTCTGGGTGATAACCCGCGCAGTGTATAACCCACTCAGCAACAAAAATGTCACTTTTGGAAAAATAAATTGGCATTATTACCCGCACCATTGGATAACCCACAGCTGCTAATAATAGGTTTGGGACCACAAAATTAAAAAAAAGTACCAAGTACCGGTAGTCGAAAGTACTGTAGAATGCTTGGTGTCCAGTCTTCATGATGATGATGTTGTCTTAAGAATTCAACAGATTACATGTACTAATTATGTTTCCTAGCAAAATTAAGAGACAACCCGTGGGTTATATTGCCCAGAAAATACGGTAAATGAATTGTGTCCCTCCCCCTCAGTCCCTCTCCAGTATTTTTATCAGTGGATTCAACATGTAGTTTGGATGGTCTGTTGCATGGAAGAGTTTAAAGTGAAAGATACAGTTTGTTGCATCTTGGTTGAAAAGCAAAGGCTTGGAGAGTTTAGTAGGCGTATGAAATAAGTATTCATATTAAAAGCCGATTTTTATATTGTGAATCATTCAGCAACAGTTAAAAGTAGAGTACAACTTACCCAGGGATGGGGAATTTGCCACAGATTTTTGGCCAAATGCCCGGAGGTCAGCTTTGGGGGGGGGGTCACACTTGGATTTGACTGATACATAACGTCTTCTAAAATGATTACCTTTTCCTCTTTTGATAGTTTTAGTGTCTTTGTACGAAGAACCAGAAAAACCAACAAATGCCTTGGAGTATCCTTTGTGCCATTATTGACCGTAAAACATTCAGAAAAATCAAAGCTCAGAATTAAACAAAAAAACACCCAACCCAAGTCATATTTACAACTACCATACCATACAATACAATACAATACAATAACCCAAAATCAAAAATTGTTTGATTAAGTTTTGAATTTCCTTCACTAAATTTTTTCCAGTTATTTAAGCAATTTTTTGCATGGTGGCCCACCACAGACAGCGGATGTTGAAGAGCTTAGATTAAATGTTGAACAACTGAAACTGCAAAATGATCAACTATTAAAGGAGAATGAAGAATTAAAACAAAAGGTATGTTTAAAAATTGAGGAAAAAGAATGACCATTTAAGTACTGTACCATAAGTACTGGTAGAGAGAATAAGACTCTACATTATTTTAAGTACGGTAATAGATAAATCCCGAGAATGAGGGATGTATGCAGCCTATATAAAGACCTGAGGACGTGCAGCGTCCGAGGGCTTTATATCGCATACATCCCGACGTTCGAGGGATTTATCTGACTTAATTTATTATTGAGGAGGTTTTCCAACAAAGTTTTGTCTTTTTTTTCCACCTTGGACAAAGATTTTCCTTGTTTTTTTCTTCATTTCGTTTCTAATTATTATTCGAGGGCTTTATGCGATATAAAGCCGTCGAAAGAACAAAGAAAACCGACTCAATAATAAATTAATATTAGTTGAACCATATTAGTTGAACCAGTACAGTATTATGAGTGGACACCTCAATTGGGCAAAGGTCTAAGCCATGCCAGGGTGTAGGCTGGTAGCCGAGCAATTATCAGTGAAATTTTCGACAGCTGGTAGCCGTGGACAAGTGCGCAAATCGGGTGACCACACTACATGTAGGTGTTCAACAGATTTTTCTTTGATAGCTTGAAAATAGATGCTGTACATAGCTTGTCAGATATTGCAATAATTTCACGCTAAGATGGAAAAAGCTATTCTAGATGTTCAAATTTTCCAGGGAAGAATACCCCCGGAACCCCTACGAGTGGTGTAGCCAAGGGGGGAGGGGGGGGTGGTCACCCCCCAAATCCGTTCTTGTGAAAAGTTTAAATCCATGGAGAAACTTGTAGGGGAGGGGGGGGGGGGGGGGGGGGGAGGTAGAGTTGTTTTAAGTCCAAGTGAGTAGATAGTGATGTGTTTTATATATTTCAGGCATGCATATGCTATAAATTACAATACCAAGGTCTATACAAAATGCCTCCAACCTGTTTTTACATTTATGACTTGTTTATAAATAAATCTAAAGATATTCGCACGTGTATCATTCTATGACATTCTGGTTTGTTTTCAACAAAATTATGTAATTTATGGCTTTCAGATTACTCTTAAATACTTGCCTCAAAATGCAGGAAATAGTGTTTCAGAGACCCTAGAAATCCAAAATGTTCCAGGGGGACATACCCGGAACCCCCCAGGAGACCGAGGTTCTTGCCCCACAAACCCAAGACCCCTACTAGCCCCCCTGTCAGGTACCACCCCTGGTAGTTTAGCAAGCAAACATTACAAACTGAGATACAGTAACCCATTTCTTTTCTATGACCCTTGGTAAATGGTACTTCTACTAGCCAGAGCACTCTGGTTTTGAAGGAGGGAATTCTGGCTTGCACCTTCATGGGAAATTACCGTAAGTACCAATATATCTTCAATGATATTGTAACTAAAACTAAGTGTTTTCTTTACAGCTTCAGCAATATGAACCACTAAGTGATGAGAAGGAGGTACGTAAAAACCCATCCTAGTATTAAAATAAAAGGATTGAACTTACTGTAGGAGAATTACGATAAAGTACCATACTAGATTACTAGGGATGTTCGGTATGAGAAATTTCCGTTATCGGGACACCGGTTTTTGGGCCTTGTGCAAAGTTGCATTTTATTGGATCTACAGACCATGAAAAAATCCCAAACTATTGAACTAATAGTTCAAAACTCGATACCTTAAAACTCTTGATAAATTCTAATCTTTGTGAATATCAAAATATAGTTAAAATACAGTATATTGTTCTTCTGCGACTCTTTCGCAAAGGAATTAAGGAATGTGCTTACACGGGACGCAATATTAAAATATAAATTAAAGGTTATTCAAAATCATATAGCCTCATAAGTGTGCTATGCTATATAAAATTTCAGTCCTACCGATATTGGATTCAATACCAGTATTTTTGGTATGTCAAACATCCCTATACCATACAGGTTTGTTGAAGTTGATCATCTAGGTTAGTGAAGTCTTGAAAAAGACTGTTGGTGGTCGCAGTAGTGACTTAGTACTGTATCTCAAACTCAATAATTCACGAGATAATCAGCCAATTGCAATAGTTCATACAATCACTGGATTGTTCAGTTGAAATTGTTCAATTGAAATGCCATATCAACAACTTGTTTATCGTAGATGAAACACAAGGAGGATAATATTCATCACCCAAGCAAAAATCCTAAGTCCCAACCCTATAGTCCGTAATCTGGTTTATATTTCAATTTGTCTAACTGGTTTTTTTGTTTTTTTCACATTTCTACCAGCAGCCTGAAAGCTAAATACTTCCTAACCTATCTTAGAAAGCCAGCAACCCTCTGATACTGAAAAGATGATATTGTGGACATTATGATTTTACTTTTACTGAAGTTATTCTGACATGCAGCTTACATTACTTAGTTTGTCAATAACCTATTATGTATTACTGTCATTGCTTTTTGTACAAATATGTTCACATGTACTGTACTGCAAATTTCTAAAAATTATATATTAAAAAAATATGTTTGTAATAATTTGCTTGTTTTTGGTAAAATGAACAGCCATTTTGCCCCCATTTCATTCAGGAGGGGGAAAACCCCCCCAAAATTTGTTTTTCTATTTTCCTAATTGAAATTTTCACCCAAAAAATAGCCAGCCTTTAAGGTGGCTACCATAAGCGAGAAGAGTGCTTCTACTGTAGTTCAACTCTGCCAAACACTACAGGTTTCCTTTGCCTGGGAACTCCGGTTTCCTTCTGTAGTACTGGACAAATGAGGGATGGTTCTTACTGGACCTCTAGGAAGAACAGTTTAGATACGACTGATAGAGTTATCCAGTATAAATAAAGTTAGTTTACTCTGGTTTCCTCATGTAGTAACACTGGACAAATGAGGGATGGTTCTTACTGGACCTCTAGGGAGAACACTTTAGATATGACTGATAGAGTTATCCAGTATAAATAAAGTTAGTTTAGTTTACTCTGGTTTCCTCCTGTAGTAACACTGGACAAATGAGGGATGGTTCTTACTGGACCTCTAGAGAGAACAGTTTAGATATGACTGATAGAGTTATCCAGTATAAATAAAGTTAGTTTAGTTTACTCTGGTTTCCTCCTGTAGTAACACTGGACAAATGAGGGATGGTCTTTACTGGACCTCTAGAGAGAACAGTTTAGATATGACTGATAGAGTTATCCAGTATAAATAAAGTTAGTTTACTTTACTCTGGTTTCCTCCTGTAGTAACACTGGATCAATGAGGGATAGTTCTTACTGGACCTCTAGGGAGAACAGTTTAGATACAAACAATCAAGTTATCCAGTATAAATAAAGTTAGTTTACTCTGGTTTCCTTCTGTAGTAACACTGGACCAGTGGCGTAGGCAAGGGGGGTGAGACAGCACCCCAATGGTCTCCAAGACCATTCTCGTGAAAAGTTTAAATCTGTCGAAACTTGTAAGGGGGGGGGGGGGGGGGGGGTTATTACAGTTGTTTTAAGGCCAAGTGAGTAGAATAGTACTGTATATATATATATATATATATATATATATATTGCAGGCATGCATAAGCTATAAATTACAATACTAAGGGTCTATACAAGATGCCTCTAACTTGTTTTACATTTACAACTGGTTTCTAAATAAATCTAAAGATATTCTGACATGTATCTGATCATTCTATGTTCTGATTTTATAACAATAAAATTATGTAATTTATGGCCAAAATGCAGAAAATAGTGTTTCAGAGACCCTAGAAATCCAAAATTTTCCAGGGGGTGTGCCCCCAGACCCCCTAGAAGATCGAGGTTCTTGCTCCCGCAAACCCAAGACCCTGGCCACACTGCACCAATGAAGGATAGCCCTTACTGGCCCTCTAGGTTGAATTTCACAGAAAAAGCCCTCAGTGGCTATCACCTCCTGATACATAACAAAGCAAGAAGCTTGTAGTCTAGCTATTTTAATTAATGGTCATGATCATAGTTGACATTTAACATTATGGTTAGCACAATCACGGTAGCTCAATGTGATTAGGTACACTGCTTCACTATAGTTCAAGTCACAACTCAGACACGAGTAATAACAGTTTGGTGGTTTACTTTGCTATACCAATAACACCACACCCCAGTCGTCCACCAGCGTGACCAGTTGTCAAACTATCGTCATGGCCACCCTTACCTAAATCATCAACACCTTCATGAACCTAAAAACAAAGAAGAATTTTGCTTCAATGCAAAATATAACTCTTTTATTGTCATTTTTAAAAATTTCTTTTTCACTTATCAACATTTTAAATGTACTGTATGATTGGTAACCTATTCCTGCCTGAGCTGAAATGGCCCCTTTATTGTTTTACTCTGTCTAACACCAGATGATTTTACTCATCAAAGGGGGAACCCTCAGACATCCTAGGCAGCAATGGGTTAACAAGTTAGTAAACTATTCCTGCCTGAGCTGGCCAAAAATGGCTCCTTTATTGTTTTACCCTGTCTAACACCAGATGATTTTACTCATCATCAATTAGGGGGAACCCTCAGACATCCTAGGCAACAATGGATTAAACGAGAACATGTACAAACCACAATTGAACGTCCAACAACCGAATGTTCTCCACTGAGTTTAACCAGGCTGTCTTTGATGTCAAATTTAGCATGACCACAACAATCTGCATCAATATTACCAAGATCACCAACATGTCTATTACAACATGAGAGAAAACACGGTCAAAGTGATAGGAAAAAAATATGGGACTTGTCTTCACAATGATCACCCCTGACGATCGAAGACACCAGATCAGAGTGTACAACACTGCAGTGATGGATTTACAGGGGGGTGCACACCCCTGGCCCTCGGCCAAGGGGGTGCAGGGGGTGCCAATTACTCAATTAGTACCTTGCTGCAGTGGGATGCGACGTGGATTTCATTGAAAATGTCAATCACATTTCTAATGTCTAGCTTCCTTGTGATATCCTAATCAAATCCATAATAAAACGTCCACTTTATCCCTAAATATATTTGACACCTTCCAGGTTTGATAAAATGCACTATTGAAAACACGATTTACAACTTTTAAATCTTTCTTCAAAGTACCGTCAGAATGCAGGAAATGCCATTTCAGAGGTCCAAATTTCTAAATTTTTTCAGGGGGCATGCCCCTGGACCCCCCTGGGAATGGTTTGACTAAGGTTACAAAAATTCTAGATCCACCCCTGCAGCACCACCCCCCCCTACCAGATCAAGCTGGATCCATCACTGCAACACTGTCTGGGTCATGAACAGTAACTTTTTAGATTGCGTTCAAAACATATTAAGCGTGGCTGCATTGGGAAATGGAAATTTTAGTTAATATTTACAAGGTATGAAAGCTCCATTTATTATAAATCTGCATGGTATCAATCTCATGAACTCATTCCTGCCTGAGCTGGCCAAAAATGACCTCTTTATTCTTTACTCTGTCTAACACCAAATGATTTTACTTGTCAAAGGAAGCAGTCCTTGCCATAAGGGGTGCGCAATCGTGCATGTGTGTGCCCACATGCAAGCATCTCCAATGAAAGCTAGAGTGATAGGTCCAGGTCCATCTCCAATGATGATTTTTCAGATGATGAAACAGAGTGTCATTTAAGATATATATCACAAAATCAAACTGATTGTGTCAATATACTGATACTTTAATTTCAAAACAATATAAATAAACGGTTAATGTTATGCTTCATATTATAGTACTTTAATTTCTAAGAAAATGTAAATAAACTGGATTGTTTCATTCTGAATCATTGCCAATATTTTTAGTACTTACACAAAAAGTGATCAGGCTCACTACACTATGGCATTATTTGACAAGTCAATTTCAATGTAGCGTACATTGCCCATGCGATCAACCGCTCACGTGCATTTTTCTTAGGCAAGGCCTGAGGAAGAACCCTCAGACATCCTAGGCAGCAATGAATTAACAAGTGATTAACTCATTCCTACCTGAGCTGGCCAAAAATGACCCCTTTATTGTTTTACTCTCACTGTCTAACACCAGATGATTTTACTCATGAAAGAGAGAACCCTCAAACATCCTAGGCAGAACTAGGTTAAAATTATGTTGCACCTTTCAGCATCTGTTGGTCCACCATGATTTTTCTTGAAGGGATTGAAATGGCTACCAGCACTGGTACATCCTATAGACACAAAAGGAATTTCTCACACACAGCTGGGAGCTGCTGCAGCATCTGCCGCAAACTTAACCTTTATTTAACCACAGATATAGCTATCACAGCTTTACATCACATTACTGTTACTATTACAGCTCAACTAGAATAAACTAAATACAGGATGACTAATAGCAGTTCATCACATTTTGCACATAACCTAACAATTAAAACTTCAACCCAGAAAGCATTACAAGGGGAAGGGTGGGTGGGATTAGAGGTCAAGCATGGCGAAGCAACAACAAAAACGTGCTGACATAACCCGCACACCCTCTATACACCTGATTACCCATCATGCCCCCAGCAGTGTGAGAGAAAACATTTTCTGCTTCTTTCGTTCCTCAGCCAGCAGAAAATAACACTTTGTTTCATCACCATTGCCAGTAAATCATATTTGATTACCAACAACTCACCATTTGTGTAGTCTCCAAATTCATGAATATGGAATCCATGTTTTCCTTCAGAAAGACCTTCTACTTTACCAGTAATACAACATTCACTATCAGGACTCTTAAAAAAGAAAGTAAAAGAAAAACTAGGTCATGAACCCAAATTAGCCAATCAATTTTTCAAAAAATTTATCAAAGTCCCCACCCTATTAATAGCTGTGCTATGACAAGTAAATAATTATACGTACTGTACAAACCAAAAGTGAGATGATAACATTTCTCCACAGACTACAAATTTTGTCAACAAACAACATCTCAAAAGATCAACGAGTTTTTACAGTAATATTTTGCAAAAAAGAATCCAAACATAAGAAATAAATATTTCATCACTGATGCACTAATAAAATATCAACAGATGCATATATTAAACTTCATAAGGTGTTGGATATGCTTAAATTACCTCGGGCTCTTGTGATGACTCCTTTGACAGCAGAACGAAGCTAGCAACAAACTATCAACAAACTCATGCCCAGTCTTCCTCAGCTACAATCAAAATTGACCAAAGTACCCCACCCTTGGGGAGAATTCAGTGTCAAAATCTCGACCCTGGCACAGAATAAGGATTGACCAGAAGTCCAACTCGAGTGACAACTTGTCCGCATTTCTTCAATGCGCAGGTGCGATATTTTACACCATCCGACGCGATCCTACACGTGGAATCAAGATGCGCGAGGCGACATGCGCGAGGATAGAAACTTCAAAGGTTCCGACGCGAGTTGGACTTCTGGTCGTATTTCTATTCTGTGACCTTGGGGACATGCGTTTTGATCAAAACACCACCCCATGCCCCCCCATATATGATAGGTGCATTAGATACTTGTAAATATACAATTTTTGTACAAAATTGAAATTGAATTGCAATCAATCCACAAAACCTAAAAATTGTACTATAAAATAGAAAGCCACACATATAAAAATGGAGGCAGTAGTTGCGCCGTGAGCAGCCTTGGGTCTTCTCTCTGGAAAGGTGGGGGAACTACTCAGATTTTAAGCCATGAAATCCTCGCATTTTGAGCAGATCCCTTCATCAAAGGAAAACACGAAGACCTCCGCTCAAAGCGTTTGTATTTCTTTGCTAAAAATCGCGACAGTTGGCCACCTTTTCGCTTTGCTCTATCCAAAACACTGCCTACGCAACACTCCACAATTCTTGAATGTACCTCTGGCCTCTGGGCTGTGCCAGATAGTACCAGTTTAATACCGAAACCCTCCACGAAAAACAAAAGTACTGCAACAGAATGCAAGAAAAAGGATTATTTAACCTTTATTGTTCAAAATAGCACACTACACAGGCGTGCATACGCTATAAACGGAGTACTACAAAACCCAGCCTATTTCAAAAGCACGTTTTCACTACAAGAGTGGGAGGTTGAATAAACGCCTAAATGAAACATTCTACATTTCTACGAAACAAACGTACCTCTTGTACAAAATTAACGCTTCCTTTTACTTTGTCCCCTCGTAGAACACATACAGCTTTGATAGGCATGATTGAAGAGAGAAAAGATTGCAAAAATCCAACGTGGTTCGAGTTTAGCTTCGAGTGCAGAGCTTCGAATGGACCCCCTCGGAGAAGAAAGCACGAATTTATACCCACCAGGGGTGGGGAGAGGGCGTGGTTCGACTCGTACAATGGATAAACAATTCAAAAAAAATTTAAATTAAGCACAAAATTACGTCTATTTTATTACACTAAATATTTATAAAGAAAGAATGCCTTACCCCTCTTCAATTTTGATTTTATTACACCAAATTAAACCAGGGACAACATCAGAACAACATTAAGCTTGGGGGAAGGGGAAGGGGGGGACGGGCAGGTTTTGTCTCAGACTTCCAAACTTTGTCTATTAAAAAATTAATATATTCCACCTTTGAAAGTGGATTTTAAACATTTCATTGCTCACTGTATTCTAGTTTTCATTCCACGGGAATTTGGTCAAGGGAAAGCTAATTCAAGAACATACGTTTGGCACTTGGCAGTAATGTCAACTGTAGTTACAGCTCGGCAGAAAAGTGAATATCATTACATGAAAGGCACCCTGTAAGCTTCTGTTTGTAATGTGTAGCGTACACTAAGAAATACTGTTTAATACATGTAGCTGAATTTGATTTAAAGATTGTGGTTTCAATTTCTCCCTCTGGGACTTAACAGTTTTTCTAAGAATTGGTCAACGTTTTGTAATTTTTAATTGGTGTATTTTTAGTGAGTACGAAGGGAAAGGATTAGGCTCATCAAAATGTATTTTATTGGAGCCATTGAAGTTAAGAAGCATCGTGGTTACAGCATTAAAGCAGCTACATGGTTTGGTATGAAGAATTTCTATCCTACATGTTGGGTGTTGTGTGCTTGCGTCTGTTTGTTTGTCTGCCTCTTTCTTTGCCTATCTGTCTGTTTGTTTGTTCGTTTGTCCATCTGCCTGTCTGTTTTTTTCTGTCTGTATGTATGTATGTCTGTCTGTTTGTTTGTTTGTTTGTTTGTTTGTTTGTCTGCCTGTCTGTTTTTCTGTCTGTCTGTCTGTCTGTTTGTTTGTTTGTTTGTTTGTCTGCCTGTCTGTCTGTTTTTCTGTCTGTCTGCCTGTTTGTTTACCTGTTTGCCTCTCTGTTTGTTTGTTTGTCTGTTTGTTTTTCTATCTGTCTGTCTGTCTGTTTGTTTTTCTGTAGACCTGTCTGCCTGTTTGTTTGTTTGTTTGTTTGCCTGCCTGTCTGCCTACCTGTTTTTTCTGTCTGTCTGTTTGTTTGTTTGTTTGTTTGTTTGTTTGTTTGTTTGTTTGTTTGTTTGTTTGTTAGTCTGTCTGTCCATCTGTCTGTGCATGTGTGTTTGTCTGTCTGCATGTCTCTTTATACAATGTGATGTAAACACTTGATTATTTTACCAGTCTAAGACCATCAAAAGGGGAACCCTTGGCCAGCAGTTGACTAACATTAGTCCTAGCTTGAGGCTTGGCCCATTCCTACATCAATGAGCCCACAAAAAAAGGTCCCTTGTTTATGATTTTACTGTCTCATGCCAGACAATTTTACTCATCAAGTCAATGAGTCAATGCATAAGTTACATCAACTTTCAATTCCCTCCTATTTTTTGCTGTTTTCTACAGATTGGGGCAGCAATTATTGTTGATATCTTACAATGTGATAAACTGAATGGTGAATTTCTAATACGAATGAAAGCAAGGTAATTGAACCATAATTCCAGTCTACAATCTCAATAATAAAAAGTTAAATAGTTTTTGAATTTTAATAAAAGGTCTCTGTATTTGGTGTTTTTTCAACAGTGATTTGGTCAAGGTGTGGAGCTCTTTAACACTCTTCAAAAGCTACAATGGTTTACAGTGTGCTTTTCATATCAAACAGGTAGGGCACACTATGTAAAAATAATATAAATTAGTACAGGTTTGTTATTGATGGTCATCTACAAGAGATGGTCATCTCTACAAGAGATGGTCATCTCAAAAAGAGATGGTCACCTACAAGAGATGGTCACCTACAAGAGATGGTCATCTACAAAAGATGGTCACCTACAAGAGATGGTCACCTACAAGAGATGGTCACCTACAAGAGATGGTCATCTACAAGAGATGGTCATCTACAAGAGATGGTCATCTACAAGAGATGGTCACCTACAAGAGATGGTCATCTTCAAGAGATGGTCACCTACAAGAGATGGTCACCTACAAGAGATGGTCATCTACAAGAGATGGTCATCTACAAGAGATGGTCATCTCTACAAGAGATGGTCACCTACAAGAGATGGTCACCTACAAGAGATGGTCAGTTGGTCACCTACAAGAGATGGTCACCCTTAATTAATAAACTTGCTGTGGCATTGTTTGTAACAAGTTGTTGTGGTCAATAAGTCTGTCACAGGTTGTTCCAACAACTTGCTGTAGCATTGTTTGTAACAAGTTGTTGTGGTCAATAAGTCTATCACAGGTTGTTCCAACAACTTGCTGTAGCATTGTTTGTAACAAGTTGTTGTGATCAACAAGTCTGTCACAGGTTGTTCCTACAACTTGCTGTAGCATTGTTTGTAACAAAAAGTTACAACAGGCTCATACCTTACCATACACCTTAAACCTTAACATACACCTTAACATATACCTTAAAAGATACCTTAAAAGATACACCCTTGAAATCCACCAGTTCTGAGAGAGACCTCGGGGTCAGGATAACGGACGACCTAACATGGACTGAGCAAGTTAACGAACAATCAGCTAAAGCCAATAAATTGCTCGGATACATCAGACGCAACACACGTTACGTGCGCAGTGTCAATGTTAGGCGTACAATTTATCTGGCTTTAATACGTTCTCATCTGGGGTATGCAACTCAAATATGGGCCCCTCAGAAAGTTGGTCTCATCGCCAAAATAGAACGAATTCAGAGACGTGCCTCCAAGTATATCCTCAACCTTCCCTTCTCAACATCAGTTTCATACCAGGAAAGACTAATCAAAACCAACCTCTTACCAATTAGCTACTGGCACGAATATCTAGACCTGTTTTTTTTCCTTCAAAATTGTGAATGGTCATACAGATATTAATCCTGATGTAATTCCTACCTTCCGGCAGTCAAATAGAACCAGATCGAACTTCAACAATCTTCAATATTCTGTTCGTCATTGCAAAACTACTAACCTTTCAGAACTCGTTCTTTAACAGATCTGTGAGAATATGGAACACTCTCTCGTTAACGAATATGAAATCTTTAACATTACCAATCCTAATTGTTTTAGAACTATTTAGAACTATTTTACTTGACTATTACTTTGATGCTTTACAATCCGCCTATGATCCAGATTACCCTAGAACCTGGAAAACTCTTTGCAGTGCTGTGAGTAACTTCGTTACAAGTAACTAGTTACAGTAACTAGTTACATTTTTAAGTAACTGTAACTGAAACTAGTTACTTTTTCTGACTTTTTTAAAGAACTGTAACTAGTTACAATATTTGGTTAAAAAATGTGACTAGTATAGTTACTGATATTCATTTGAGGATGTCATTCTTTCTTGATAAAAATGGTTTTGATATAATAATAAAGGTACAGTATGTACACATTTGACTATTTCTGCTTAGTGACAACTATATTTAGGCATTTAGCTGTAAAAACATAATTATGGTACGGCATCTAAAAACCAGTAATTTCTTTGTTGATTCTAGTAACACGGACAAAGGAATGTAACTTTGTAACTAGTTACAAAATTTTTGAAGTAACTTTGTAACTGTAACTAGTTACGTTCTTTTCATTGTAACTTTTATCGGTAACTAGTTACTTTTCTAATGATGTAACTGTAACTAGTTATGTAACAAAAATTATGTAACTTTTACAGCACTGACTATTTGTGTAAAATGTAACTCCGTCCGTAGCCTCTTAAATATTTCGTGTTGTTTTTAATCTGTAATTAATATTTGTTCGTTTTTGTTTTATTGTTGGGCCCGCAGTAATTGGCGCTGCTGTTGCGAATACCCTGCCATCGTGTATCATGTTCCTTTATATTTTTCTGTGTATTTATTTTTTAAAGTTATTTCTGTTATGTAAAAATATGGCAAAGAGTAATAAATAAAAATAAAATAAAATACTAGCTTCATGGAATCACACCATTGTTACAAAGTGTTCACAGACTTGTTAAAGTCAGTTACAAACACATTTTGTTAACAAGCTGTGCGAATTTTCATGTCTGGCATGCACAGTACGTGGCTCATTCAATTTTTTTTAATCTTCTTTCAGGTTTCACCATATTTGATGTCCCTAGCAGCTGACAGCAGAACATGGTCTCCCACCAATACTTCAACGTAGTTACCAAGATACTCAGGCTG
This sequence comes from Paragorgia papillata, assembly GCA_035771165.1. Lineage (NCBI taxonomy): Eukaryota > Metazoa > Cnidaria > Anthozoa > Scleralcyonacea > Coralliidae > Paragorgia > Paragorgia papillata. The sequence goes on along the minus strand of JAWNZC010000021.1, from coordinate 463,037 downwards.
TTGTCATATTATTGTTTGTTTGGCATCAACATTGGCAGAAGTTGTTATAAATAACATATGTTGGTTGTTGGGAGGACTTTGCTGGGTGCAGAGTTATGTTTACAGTATCCTAGCAACCACGCAATGGCGTTGCGCTCAATGACGTCACCAGTGTCAAATCAGCCAAATATCAAGCTAGGCATACAGCCGAAATCAATTAAGGTTGTCCTGGCCAAAGCCAAAAGGTGAAAGCCAAGCGCGAAAAGTACGATGTGAATTACTATTTAAATAGCGAAGCACAATTTACTATATTTATAGGCCAAAATCATACAAATAAACCAAACTTGCCTCTCTGGGGATTATTAACGAGCATTTTCGCGCTTGGCTTTAGCCTTTTGGCGTTGGCCAGGTCAACCTTAATTGATTCAGTTGTATTATACAAAGTGAAAAGTTGGTAAACTGCTGAATAGTTTTGATAACGAAATACTGACGTTTCAAGCGAAGCCGTTCACCATTTTTTATTCTGATGAACGACTCCACGCGAAACGTCAGTATTTCTTTATCAAAACTATTCTTGGCAGTTTAGCACCTGTTAGAAAAGGGAAAATTGCTTCGTTTTTGAGGTATTTCAGTTTGTTTGATATGTAAATGTAATATGGCGACGAACCGTGCATAATGGACTAATCGGAAGTTATCTATCATTGCTATTATCAAACTTATGTATAAATTATGGTGAAGAATATGTAATTCAGCTCTATAATCTTAGAAAGAACTGCTTGCCCAGAAAAAAACTTATATTTTCACGCTTTCTCGTGAATTTGATGTAAGCTAAGCTTGTATATAGTTGTAATCTCTTTCGCTGCCAAAGGCGACAAAAATCGACTTTTATTATTTTACTCTGTCTAACGCCAGGCGATTTTACTCGCCAAGGAGAGAAATCTGGCAACGAAAGGGATATATAGATCGAAATATAGTATTGAGGTTTGAGTACTGCCGAAATTATTGAACGTAGGGCACTCTTTACGTTTCTCTCTGACGAAGGGCCTTCGCTCGAAACGTATAGTAGAAACTACGTTTAATAATTTCGGCAGTACTCAAACCTTACTGTATTTCGATTTGCATTTCAACACTGCCTATATATCAAATTTAGCTGCTTATGTAAATATTATAGGCCCCCTCCTGGCCAAACGCTTTCAACATTTCATTCAACATCGTTCAACATTGTTGAATTCAACATGTTGAAAGCGTTTGGCCACCCCTGTTGAATGATGTTGAACGGTGTTGAATGATGTTGAACGGTGTTGAATGATGTTGAACGGTGTTGAATGATGTTGAACATGTTCAAATTTTCGTTCAAGACGCGTTCAACATTTCTATTGTTCTCAAAATGTTGAAAGGTGTTGAACGCATTTGGCCACATTTCAATCAACTTTGTTGAACAGAGACATGCACCATGCGGGATATTGTCGATTCCAGCTTTTGTGGTAGCTCGCGTTCACTTAATTGTCATTCATGAATGTTGAACGGTGTTGAATTCATTTGGCCACTCGTGCTTTCAACATTATTGAACATCGTTCAACAATGTTGAATGATGTTGAATGCGATGTTGAAAGCATTTGGCCAGGCCTAATTCTGAAATGCTATAGTTATTAAATCAAGACTAGAACTCAATGCATGCTTTTCTATCTCTAAAACAGTTCGACCAATTTAATTTCCAAATACTGTATATCATTTGTGATATACTCCTACGTTGTCTGTTTCGGCAATATATCTATAAGACTATAACCTTACTCTATTTCTATAATTATAAATGATTTGATTGACATTCGTTGTCAGTTGGTGGTCCAAAGACAAAGTGCTTGATTTCATAAGTAATATCTTTTGTCTATAAAACGAGAATCTTTCAATCACTAAATCATACATTTTCTACGAAGAACATGCATGTAGTCCTATATTCTTTTATGTAGTCCTATTTCACAAATTTTCGGAGTTTCGCATATATCTATCTATATTCAGTTCACACACACACTTTTTAAACTAGTCGTTAGTCATATAAAAATCTTCACACCGTGTCTAAATATTTAAGCTATGCATACATTGATTTGTATAACAATTACTAGTTCATTTAGCGGTATTATAAATTCAAATTGGAGTCGTTTTGACGAAAATGAAATTCCATAGAACATCCCCGAAAGGCGAAAGAATGCTTCGCCCACGGTTTTATAAAGGCCAGAGCATTTCACAGTTTTTAAATCAAGAGCATAGGAAACCAAGAAGCATAAGAAAGCGCAGGATACATTTGAAGGTATATATAAAGTAGATGACTGAATTAGAATATATGTTAAAGTGAAAACATGTATACTATACGGACGGGAAATCAAATTGTCTTTTGTGTATGTGGCTACGGGGCTATATTTTTTAAGCCCTAATCAAACGAGAACGCAAGTCATCGCAAGTTGGCAGTCACAAATTTCTGTGGCGGTCGTTTGAACACTCCAATTAACAAAATAAAGGTTTCATGAGTATTTTAAACAAGTTTTAACTTTGTCACGGTACATGATATTTTCGGGAAACTATTCAGAGCGGCTGGCTGAGATAGCGCGACTGCCAACTTGCGATGACTTGCGTTCTCGTTTGATTAGGGACTTTACACTGTGAGCCCGGGCTATATAATTTGTGTCACAAAATTCCTTCCTTGGCGGCAAGAAAACATTTGAATCCTTTCAGGATTCATTGCCAAGCCAATTCGTCTCATGTTATTAGCTACTTTTTTGTTTATATTCAATAAGCCTTTACAACAAATGCAGTCTGTCGGAGTAGAATTCTTTGTCTGACTTGAATTTTGTTTGCCCAAAATTTGAAAGAAAAACAGCGTGACGACAACACAGTTATGGAACAGTCAGGAGCAGTGTACAGTATTTTCATACCTAGCAAAATCAGTTATATCTCTAAGTTTGTTTAACGAAATAACTTGAAAAAGCGCACATAAAAACGCCTTGTGACACTGAATATTTTACGTTGAGCAATCATAGAGGTGTAACCACAGGGAGCCCATCTTGGCAATTCGTCATGCCAAAAAGCGCGTGGGCACCCCTGTGGCAGACTCGAAAGACGCGCGGGGGACTCGGGCAGGGGATTTAAAACGAAAACCGGTTACCGGAAGCGGGAAAAAAGGCGGGAAAAGGGAAAACGTGGGGAAAGGGGGGGGGGGGGGGAGGGAGAAGGAAAAATACTCCTGTGGTGTAACTGAGTGATTTTGAAATGTATGAAAATACTGTACCCTGCTCCTGACGTCAGAGACTATCCAATTTACATATCAAACAAACTGAAATACTTTAAAAACGAGGAAAGATACAAAAAAGTTGTAAAAAATCTTCTATTACAATTTGACGAGTTCTTTCAAATTTGACGAACTTCATTTTTATTGGAACAAAATCATGCCGTTTAGGCCTTGCGTTTACGCGATACCAGCACAAAAATGACATGAAAACGGCACAAAATGAAGACGGGTTCCTTGACGGCATGAAATGAAAACGGAACACTAACCGGTGTCGTGTAAACGCCCGTGCCGTAACAGTTTGATGACGGTAATCACGATATATACGACCACAGTATTCGGGTCAGCAGTATTCACAAAGTCTTCTCAATTCTCATTGGAAGAGAATAGTCACATGCTAATCCGTCATTCTATTATAGAAAACTGCAGTGAAATTTCGTTTCATAGGAGCGGCAGATTGTATTAGGAGCGGCAGATTGTATTAAGAGCGGCTGATTGTATTAGGAACAGCAGATTGTATTAGGCGCGGCAGATTGTATTAGGAGCGGCAGATTGTATTAGGAGAGGCAGATTGTATTAGGCGCGGCAGATTGTATTAGGAGCGGCAGATTGTATTAGGAGCGGCAGATTGTATTAGGAGCGGCAGATTGTATTAGGAGCGGCAGATTGTATTAGGAGCGGAAGATTGTATTAGGAGCGGCAGATTGTATTTAGAGCGGCAGATTGTATTAGGAGCGGCAGATTGTATTAGGAGCGGCAGATTGTATTAGGAGTGGCAGATTGTATTAAGAGCGGCAGATTGTATTAGGAGTGGCAGATTGTATTAAGAGCGGCAGATTGTATTAGGAGCGGCAGATTGTATTAAGAGCGGCAGATTGTATTAGGAGCGGCAGATTGTATTAGGAGCGGCAGATTGTATTAGGAGCGGCAGATTGTATTAGGAGCGGCAGATTGTATTAAGAGCGGCAGATTGTATTAAGAGCGGCAGATTGTAATTAAGAGCGTCAGATTGTATTAAGAGCGGCAGATTGTATTAGGAGTGGCAGATTGTATTTGGAGCGGCAGATTGTATTAGGAGCGGCAAGGCCTGTCGCATTATGCGACGTTGGAGCGACTCTGATTCAAACGTCGAACTTCCCATGTGCCGACCGTAATGCATAAATTATTTTAATGTATATCGCTGCCACTGATCATGCGGAAGGTTTCTGCCGGTCTTTAATAGCTTGAGAAATTAGGTTCGACGAATTAACGGTTCGACGTTTGAATCGTCGCCGCTCCAGAGTTGCTCCAACGTCAAAACTATTTGTATTAGCTTCGGCCACTGGCTTCGGCGCATGAGAAGAACGACGTTTGAAAGGGGCCTTATTTTCATAACTGCTTCACACATGACATTGGTGTACATCTTGTTCTTACAGTAACAGAAAGCAGATGCGTGGTCACTCGTGGATCATTTTAATTTTTCTCGCTCAACTATTTCATGCTGTCCATTCGGCTGGTGAAACATGCTACAGTCAATCCGATGGTGAAATGAATAACTCTGGCTACTGTTCAACTAGTTGCTATAGTGGTACTTTGGTGCCTTCGCCAACATACTGCAGTGGTGGTGAAAAATGCTGTGTGCCCACGGCGTAATATGAAGAAAGGTTGGTTTTCACATTAATTAAAACACGATAAATCCCGCATTATAAATTCATAGGGTGCCTGCTACAACTATCTCGTATGGTAACGCCGGTACCGCCCACATACGAGAAGGAGAGCAAGGGTTTGCTTTTCGCTCCACGTAGTTTACGAGAGGAAGGCAAACCAATGAAAATCATCAAAATCTGTTGGTTGAGTCAGCAATTTATTACACTGAACGTTGAGCATAAAATGTGGGATTGATACTGCATCAATACGCATGCCCAATGCTGTAATGATATCTGCTACTAATTATTCATACTAATTATTCAAACAAGCTTGTAGAAGTCTGTGTATGTGTTCAATGAACCTTTACGTACTTCTCAAGTTGTTTAATAAGCTATTATTCAAAGGTTGCTTTGGAGTCTTATTATTTCATAAAATCCCGTTAACATTTGACATAACAATGTCCTTCGACACTCGGTAAATGCTATCTTTTAGAAAACCCTCTTCAATCGTGTTTTAAGCCAGATAAATCCGTCGGCTTTAAGCCAGATAAATCTGGCTTACAGCCTCCGTTCTCGGTATTTATCCTATACTTAAATTACGACTTGAAATGGTTTTGTTAATCATAAACTTAATCCACCGCCGGTAATGCATATGCCAGTATCAGTGCTGTGAGTAACTTCGTTACAAGTAATTAGTTACAGTAACTAGTTGCATTTTTAAGTAACTGTAACTGAAACTAGTTACTTTTTCTGAAGAAGTAACTGTAACTATAACTAGTTACTTTTTGAAGAAGTAACTATAACTAGTTACTTTTTTAAAGAACTGTAACTAGTTACAATATTTGGTTTAAAAATGTGACTATAGTTACTGATTTTCAGTTGAGGATGTCATTCTTTCTTGATAAAAAATGGTTTTGATATAATAATAAAGATACATTATATATAATTTGACTATTTCTGCTTAGTGACAACTATATTTAGCTGTAAAAACATAATTATGGTACTGCATGGCATCTAAAAATCAGTAATTTCTTTGTTGATTCTAGTAACATGGACAAAGGAATGTAACTTTGTAACTAGTTACAAAATATTTGGAGTTACTTTGTAACTGTAACTAGTTACTTTCTTTTCATTGTAACTTTTATCGGTGGCATGACTAGTTACTTTTCTAATGATGTAACTGTAACTAGTTACAAAAATTATGTAATATTTAAAACACGTGATGCGAGTGTTTTGAATGGCTTCAAAAACGATTCGTTATTGGATGTTATGTTCATTAGTATTCTTTATATAAAATTGTATGTTCATTAGTATTCTTTATATAAAATTGTATGTTCATTAGTATTCTTTCTGACGTCAAGAAGTTTTATCAGGTATAAAACCACGGACATGGTACTGATTTCCTTTGTGTTTTCCTCATGAATTATTAATGAGTTTTTGAAGTAACTTTTACAGCACTGGCCAGTATTTAGATACTGGTAACCCATCACCCCTTGATGGAACTATAGTTAGTAGAATTAACTGAGGAAACAATGGTGTTGATTTTACAGAGGGAGGAAAACCGAAAACCCCGCTGAAAAACCCCCGAAGCACAGGAGAGAACGCACAATAGACGAATAATTAATTCAGACGAATTTAATTGTTTGAATTTTATTCCACGAAGCTGCGACGTATAACTCGATTAAATTCGACACACGAATTAAATTCGTCTCGGCAATTAAATTCGTCTGAGTCACAAGGATAATGCGTGTTCGAGTTACGCGACGAATTATCGTCGCGTCGAACCAAATGTTTCGCTTCTGTCTGTATTAACAATTCGGCGCCATGTTTTTGAGAAGTCATTTTCAGGCTCAACGAGTCCAAGTAAAAACAATTAAATTCGACTGAAATTCCACGTTTAACTCGACGTCGCATTTACGTCGCATTACCGACGAAGTTTCGGAATTAAATTCGTCTATTGTGCGACGTTTAGCGCTGGCCTATAAGTATTTTTGTTGACGTTGGGTTTTTTTCTCTGTCGTTTATTTAGAGATTAGTGCGATTCCAGACTACGAAGTTCCAACTGAAATTTAATGAAGTTTGCAGGACAAATTTAATACATTAAAGGGTATTGGCAATACAAATTAAGTTTGTCTAATTTGAAAGAACTCATAAAATTGTAATAGAAGATCCCTTACAATTTTTTCGTATCTTTCTGTGTTTTCAAGATATTTCAATTTGTTTGATATGTAAATGAGATGGTCTCTGACGTCAGGTGTGGGGTAAAATATTTTCATACAGAGCAAAATCACTTACATATCTAACATGAAATGTTCAGCGTCGCAAGGAGTTTTTATGTGCACAGTTTGAAATGATTTCGCTGAACAAACTTAGAGATATAACTGGTTTTGCTACATGTGAAAATATTTTACCCCACACCTAACGTCAGAGACCATCTCATTTACATATCAAACAAATTGAAATATCTTGAAAACGAAGAAAGATACGAAAAAATTGTAAAGGATGTTCTATTACAATTTTATGAGTTCTTTCAAATTAGACAAACTTAATTTTTGTTGCCAATGTCCACTAAAAAGAATAAATGACATTTTCTACTCTGCCGGCTCAGAGTCAATGTACTTATAGTTATACATATAATTTCAAATGATATTAATGATCTTAAGAATACTGTGGTCTATATAGAGGCGAACAAGCTTAATAAAAGTGACTGTGTGGTGTGGAAATACAGTATAATGTAATATTATAAATACAATACCCTGGTTGTTGGCCATGATCTATTTATTAGAGGACAGACACATGGACACGTCAGCTGACTTGATTTTTCCCCTTCATGCCCCAAATCCGGCAAGAGTTTCGTTAAATTTTCAGTGTATTGTATAAAACAAATATATTTCATTTTGCCATCGTCTGTTTAACAAATAGATTCCATTTTGCCGTTGTCTGTTCAGTTATAGATGCACAGATGACGTCACAACGTGGTAAGAACAAAAAAGTGGCCCACGAGACGGTCGAGTGGGTCACTGATGTTCTTACCACGTTGTGACGTCCTCTGTGCATCTATAACTGAACAGACAACAAAAAAATGGAATCTATTTGTTTTATACAATAAAAATTTAAAAGGTCTTTGTCGAAACTCGTGCCGGATTTTGGGGCATGAAGAAGGAAAAAGGCAAGTCAGCTGACGTGATCTGACGTGACCATGTGTCTGTCCTCTAATAGATCATGGCCAACAACCAATGAAAACACGCATAGCAACTAGGGTATTGTATAATTAGTTATAGACGCAGAGAAAAGGGGAGCACGGGTGGCGTGTGCTGTTAGGGCGCTGCCTCAGTCTCACCATTAATATAGTTAAGCCCGGTTGGTGAGATGCTCTAACCATTGAGCTACAAGGACTCAGATGGTGAATGAAGGTTACATATGTGTACAACCAGTAACCTTCTGATCACTGGTGAGATGCTCTAACTATTGAACTACTGGGACTCGTGATCAGATGATTTTAACGTAGGTTGAGTTCGATGTGTGACATAATACTGCTATGTGCCAGTATGATAATATATGTTAATGTCCTAATGCATGTTGTTAAAGGTCAACTAAACCTTTTGAAGTTGTATTTTCTTCTGAAAGGGTTATCATCTAACTTAGCAAAAGTAAAGAAAAATATGAATTTCGAGGTAAAGCAAAGAACTTATCAGCGAAGCCTTCTTAGGTCCTTTTGAAGCATGACCGCGTTTCTAGGAGAATGGGTACTCCATTTACTTTGACGTCATACCGGTAAAACCCGCCAATCACCTTGTTGTTTGTTACCGGTATGACATCACAAGCTACTAGTACCAGTCTTTATTTCGACGCGGTCGTCGTTCACACGAGTTCAGAAAAAGGATCAAAAACTCAAACTTAGACAGTTCATAAAAGTGGAACCGAGTGACTGGTTTCAATTATTTCTCCGGTTTTAGATTGAACTTTTCCGACTTTAACGGAAGATAGAATAACCTGGAAACGTATAGTTGCCCTTTAAGAGAAAAGACTATTTATAATATAGTTTATTAACAAATAGATTCCATTTCGACATTGTCTGTCAGTTATAGATGCACAGATTACGTCACAACGTGGTAAGAACAGAAAAGTGGCCATGCATGAGACGCAGTCGAGTGGGTCACTGATGTTCTTACCACGTTGTTACGTCTTAAGGTAAAGGTCTTTAATTAGAATACATCAAACGTGTATCTTTACAATCAAATTACTCCTAAGGATTTTTCAACGTGGCCGTGTCGAGGCATATCAAAGGCGCTTTAAGCAGCCGCCATACGACACAGTTCAGACCACGGATCCCAGCTAAGCCCTAGGTGTTGATTTTACGGAGGGAGGAAAACCGGAGAACCCGGCGAAAAACCCTCGGAACACAGGAGAGACCAACTAAACTCTACTCACATGAGTCCCAAGCTCGAGAACGGGGCTGTTCCCAGATGGTCACCCATCCAAGTACTAACCCCTTCCCATGTAACCTACACTCTGTCATCTGAGTCTCAGTAGCTCAATAGTTAGAGCATCTCACCAGTGATCAGAATGTTACTAGTTGTACACACATGTAACCTACACTCTGTCATCTGAGTTTCAGTAGCTCAATGCTTAGAGCATCTCACTGGTCATCAGAAGGTTGTGGGTTCGAGTCCCGCTTGGAAACTTAGAAATTCTTCGGAATAAAATAGCTCGAAGATCATTTTTACTCAATTCTCATATCCAAGCTAGCATATCCATCTCTTCTCTTAACAACATGGATTACGATATTGATGGCTGGTAAACCAAAACAACTGCATGCTCCCCTCTTTCATAAAACAAGAGAGTTTGTCAAAAAAGAGCAGCATTTGTGACAACAAAGAATCACAGCTAGAGAGTGGCTTGACATCGATCTAAACGCTGAAAACTACAAGTTAAGAATCTTGACAATTGTTAACAAGTGTGCTTTATTTAAAAATATCGAGAAATAATTAAAATTATATAATTACAAATATCAAATTAGAAGTCTTAAGTATTTAATCAATGACTGATAGGTTTAACAACAGCAGTTGGATATTGCCTTGCTTCCATCATTGCTGGAAATTCTTTCCAAGAATTACTACTAAAACTAAAACACTCCGCCGAATTAAGATATCCCTGATCATCATTCACCCCTCCCATCACTACCATGACATCTCCAGTGACATCTCCAGTGATAACCGCTGAACAACCGTACCTCTTGTACCTCATCTTTGGCAAGCTCTCACTCTCTCCTGATTCGATGTCGTACATTATTACATCATTTAAAATCTGACCATTCTTATCACAGCCACCTATCAAAACAACTTTCTTTCTCCAACTAACTGTCGCCATTCCACACACAGCATACGGCAATGGCCGCATTTTCTTACACTCATTCTTAACAATATCATAAACAATAACACTATCAATAGCATCGTTACTTATAAAGCTTGTCTTTCCTCCCAAAATAAAAATCTTATTGTTTACAAGTTCTGTCCCATGGCAATCTCTTGGCTGCGGCATTCTACGTAACAACTTCGTAGAATAAGGAGGAATAAGACGAACTTCGTAAATGGCGTTAGAATGTTTATCTTCAGTCCATTTATATCCACCAATAACAATCAAACGGTTTTCATAAACCACGGCTGTGTGACCGCGCAACTTGGCAGGAAGTTTAGCAGCAAATGTTATCCATTGCAAAGTTTCTTTGTCAGTGTTCATCATCTCCATACTATCAGTAGAATCACGATCAGTATCTCCCCCGGCTACAACAACGTGGTTTTCGTAAACAAACGATGAAGCTGATGAACGAGGTTCTTTCATTGGCGGTAGTTGAGCCCACGCTCCTTTCTCCCAGTTGAATAACTCTGCAGAACTGGAAGTTTGAAAAGGAATGTTTCTGCCTCCAGCAATTATTACATCTTGCTTTTTGGCTGATTTAACATGAAGCGGTGATTGAATGGTCTTCTCTTCATTATGCAATTTGTTTAGTACCGCGACCAACATATCTTCGACTTCATTTAGTTGGACAGGTAGTTGATTTAGTTGTTCGTTCATTTCTGCTTGGTTTTGCTTTAGCTCGGCTTGGCCTTCCTTCACTTCTGCTACGTCTTCCGCCAGCTTTGCTTGGTTTTCCATCAGTTTGGCTTGGTTTTGCTTTAGCTTGGCTACGTCTTCCGTCAGTTTGGCTTGATTTTGCTTCAATTCATCGACATCTTTCTTTATATCGCCACAATCATGACATTTATGTTTCCGAAACTCACAGACCTCCTTCTCGTGATAAATTCTATCTCTTTTATTGATCACCACGACACACTCATAGTTTGAGCATCTCACGGGAGCAAAGCCGCAATTCAAAATGTGCGTGTTAAGATTTCCAAGTTGAGTGAATTCACGGCAGCCTCGACTGTAATAATCACAGTTAATGTTTAGTTCAGACAAACAGTTCATGAGAACTCTCGGAGCTTCATTTAGGGTTTGTATGGTGAGTTCTTCCACACACTCTGGGCAGGTGGGTGAATTAGCGAGATGTGTCGTTATACATGACGAACAAAAGACGTGTTGGTTATTCCTGCACATCTTGGGTTCTTTAAGAACGTTGAGACACATTAAACACAGAAAATTTGAATTGACGACATTCTGAAAGCGCTCATCTTCGTAGCCGTATTCTTGTGAATTTGACGCCATTCTCAAGGCAGTTCTTTCTGTAAAAAATTGAAACAAATTGAATGAACGTGTGGAATGAAGGAAAGCTAACGATTCCTTTATGTGTCGATAGCAAAATCTCGATAAACTTACCAGTATAGAGCGACAGATGACCGAAATGTTTCCTTCACATCTTTGCTTTCCTTCGTATTCTTGTGAGGTTGACGCTATTCTTGAGACAATTCTTTAACAGTTTTTAGCTGTAAATAATTTAAATCAAGTTCAAGTAACGTTGACTGAAGAAAAGCTAATGTTTCTTTCTGGTATCCATAGGAAAATCTCGATAAACTTACCAGTATCGCGATCAACAGAAGCCGGAGATGTTTTCTTCACAGTTTTGTTTTCGTTTTGTAAAACAACGCCTTTCTTATGAATATATTTCTTGGGAAATTAGGCAAAATAGAACACCTGAATGTTCTTATTTTGGAAGTAAATATTTTTTATTATTTTACGGCTTTCCGGCTTTCTTCAAGAGCACTGGAAATACTATATTGTTTAAATAGCTATTTTAACAGTCAATGTAGAACATGTCTTTATGTAACGACTATACATTGTCTGATTCCAGTGGATGTATATTTCCACAACAGCTGCCTAACTCACTGACACCAGTGCATGTCAAACGAGTATCATAGTTTTTGATATCATTGATATCGGGGTGTAAAACAGGGACTAAAAAGAGGTGTGTGTGTGTGTGGGGGGGGGGGGGGGGGATAAGGAAGGGGCATAGGGAAAGGTGTAGGAGGAGTACTAGTATATATATATATATATATACATAGTATAAAGTATAGTTTTACCTTAAAGTCTTCGCTACCAGAGGTTTCACCCTAAACGGGATCATCAGGCGACTGATGATCCCGTTTAGGGTGAAACCTCTGGTAGCGAAGACTTTAAGGTAAAACTATACTTTATACTTTGTATTTTGCTCTATCTATATATGGTATTGAGCACTCTCTGACATTTCGTGAACCATAACTCACTTATATATATATATATATATGATAGCCAGTAGAGGTGTGCGTCGGATCGGATTGACCCCTTATAATGCAAGAGCGGTAACGCCGGTTTGCCCAAATTGTCAATCCGAATCCGATACGAAGCCATAAAATTGTAGTCCGATCTGATCCGAAAACAGCCGCTCAAACCAAATCCGATCCGATCCGAAAAAATTAAAACAGTGTATATATGTGGCAATAATTACGCAAAGTTTCCGAAAAGAAAAACCAACGAACAAACTAGATCCCAAGGATAGTGCAAAGTTTCTAGTCAAAGATAATAACAATTTTTGCCACGTGTACGGACAGAGCTGGCAGCCCATTTTCTAAAGCAAAGCCCACAGTTAATTTAATATAAGTCAAAACTCAGACAAACAACCCAAAATAGAATCTCGAGGGATTCTTAAAGAGTCATTTCCTCTTGTCTAGAACGCAAAAAAAATTCTAAACTCCGACAAACATGAATACTGACGTCTTTTGTGCCCTTCACAATTGTTTTTCGGTCTGTTTAATTAATTACAACAAGATCTTTTTGAACTCCTCGAAATTTTTGCATAAAAAGCTTGGCGCATCACAAGAATTCCAATACTAATACGTATCGTGCGACGTCCAGTCGTTCCAGATCAAAATTGACTAAAATCTGCCAAGTGGATGTGAAGATACATAAGTTTTTGTTGCCTTTACAAATAATACTGTTGTGTATTTACGATCGTCTGATGTCAATATTTTTATATGGCCAGGTATGGCCAGGGTTCTTCGTACAGTTGTTTAATCAAAATGCGAAGACAGTCCACAATCTCCAGTATACAGAATTTGTTATTGAGCTGACGTGCAAAACTGCTCGAGGGCACTCGTGTAAAATATAATAAACACGAGCGAACAACACTCCAGTACGGACTTCACAACATCGTCAACATTGGCAGCCAGACCATATTAAAGTTGAATATAAAGCTTTTAATATTTATTCGCACCTTCCGCTAGGCAGACGAAAGGTCGTCCAAACCGTATTTAATTAGCCATGCAACTAAGCCTAGATAGGCGTTGTTTCGAGAAGAAGATTGATCGCTCCTTTGTGTTTCTCCGCAGTCGCAAACAAAACCACGCGTGCGCAGTGCTATTCTAATGGCTATTCCGGGGGGAAACTTCTTTCATTCTCGATATATTATAAATGCATACACGTCTTTCAAGAAATACCCATAGATAAGCTACAAACCTGTCTGTTATCGCTCTTTAAGGCTTACGAGCTTTAAGCGACATAAATATTTGTCGTATATGAAAGACTAATGCTAGTGTTTCACACTTTCACTGGTTTTAGTCTTTCAACTACGACAAGTATATGTATGTCGTTAAACGTGGTAAGTTTACCTAACGGAAAGTTTACACAATCTATGTATCGTGTGAATTTTCGCAACTCATCACATTACAATACTGCAAAGTTTCTGTGAAACTTTGCACTAATAAATTTAAGAAAATTAATAGCTTTCCAGACTGCAGAGTTGGGCAGCGGCGTACCCGAGATAAATTGAAAGATTTTTTGGCGCACCTGAAATGTATTACGTAATAATTCTCGTCATTACTCGCGCACCTACGGCTACAAGCGAGTAAGACGACAGTCGTTGTTTAGTTGTTGTGCTATATCCCAACCATGCAATGTATTATTAAATTAATTTAAATGCATATCGTTTACAATTCTTTAAGTGTGCATACATTGTACACATAATTCATAAATCACATTGCAGTTATTTGATGTTGTATATGTGTATATATATGTGTATATATATTAATATTTATACAATACCCTGGTTGCTATGCGTGTTTTCATTGGTTGTTGGCCATGATCTATTAGAGGACAGACACATGGTCACGTCAGATCACGTCAGTGACTTGCTTTTTTCCTTCTTCATGCCCCAAAATCCGGCAAGAGTTTCGGCAAAAACCTTTTAAATTTTTATTGTATAAAACAAATAGATTCCATTTTTTTTGTTGTCTGTTCAGTTATAGATGCACAGAAGACGTCACAACGTGGTAAGAACATCAGTGACCCACTCGACTGCGTCTCGTGGGCCACTTTTTTGTTCTTACCACATTGTGACGTCATCTGTGCATCTATAACTGAACAGACAACGGCAAAATGGAATCTATTTGTTAAATAGATGTTGGCAGTTTTGATCGCTACTAGCGATCAAAACTGCCAACATCTATATATATATACACATATATATAGCCTATTATCTACAAATACAATGTACAGCTACGAAAAAACGACAGCAGTATAGAGTCTCCGTTCTCAGCCTGTCAATGCCTTTACTGACATCATGTCTTCTGGCTGCTCGCTCACGCTCATCAGTAAATACTGCTGGTTGCAGGTGACCGCGCCGCGCGCCGAATTTTGATCGTTGTTTTCATTGTCTCAACTCCTACTTAACACGGCCCAAAGTTCGAGTTCACACGGGGTCAAGTACAAGTTCAGTTTAGTCAAGGTTATTTTTAATGCTCGAATCAAGTTTTTGTCAGTTGTAAATTAATGTTTATTTTTGTATCAACCAATCACATTTCACTTATCCCAACGAACTGAAATTGAACACTAATAACATTTAACGCCGGATCCCAGACAGCAAGTTCTGAGATAATCATTATGAAACTTAGCAAACGTGGAAGGAGATATTACTAGTGGAAAAGCTTTGTCCATTGATTTTACAGTAAAAGAGCTATTGCCGACAAGCATTTTAAATAACCTTGACTAAACTGAACTTGTACTTGACCCCACGTGAACTCGTACTTTGGGCCGTGTCAAGTAGGAGTTGAGACAATGGAAACAACGATCAAAATTCGGCGCGCGGCGCGGTCACCTGCAACCAGCAGTAAAGCCAACCGATGCCTTGGTATACCACGTTTCTTATCTCCTTCTGTGTACAGGCGGGCTATTTCTTCCATAGTTTTAGGACATGATATGGGACCATTCCGGTCTGCTTAAAACGTTCAAATTCAATGCCTCCAAAGAAATTTCAAGCAATGAGTTATAATAAAATGATCCCGAATAAGTAAAACTGTAATAAATCCAACGTTAAACAATTCTTTACGCTTTTTCGATCAACACGTTGGGAATTTGCAATTTTCGCATAATGTATACAGATCAGCGGGCCAGCGGCTGCTCATGTTTTATTTCGAAATACTTCATATTAGCGTGCACATTGCGCACTTAGCCCGCACCTGGGGCGCTCCTCAAGCTATTTTGCGCACCCGCACTTGGATTTGGTCGATTTTGCGCACCCGAGATCTCGTCGAAAAGTGCTCAACTCTGCAGTCTGGATAGCCCTCATATGTTGTGCAATGTGCATATATACAACTAGTGAATTTGGTAATTTTGCGACAAAAACAATGACAAAAGTGAATCTATAAAGCAAGTAAAAAAGAACAAAATCCGATCCGATCGTGTAAAAGTTTAGTCCGAATCCGATCGCATCGGATTCACACACCTCTAATGACCAGCCCTCTTGACTAGCCATCTTCCATATAACAAGAGATTGCCAAAAAAGAGCATCATTCGTGTTAACGAAGAATCACAGCTAGAGAGTGGCTTGACATTGATCTAAACGCTGAAAACTACAAGTTAAGAATCTTGACAATTGTTAACAAGTGTGCTTTAATAATTAGAATTACATAATTACAAATATGAAATTAGAAGTCTTAAGTATTTAATCAATGACTGATAGGTTTAACAACAGCAGTTGGATATTGCCTTGCTTCCATCATTGCTGGAAGTTCTTTCCAAGAATTACTACTAAAACTAAAACATTCCACCGAATTAAAATATCCCTGATCAAAAATTTTGTAACCAGTTACAAAGTTACATTCCTTTGTCCGTGTTACTAGAATCAACAAAGAAATTACTGGTTTTTAGATGCCAGTACCATAATTATGTTTTTACAGCTAAATGCCTAAATATAGTTGTCACTAAGCAGAAATAGTCAAATGTGTACATAATGTACCTTTATATTATTATATTAAACCATTTTTATCAAGAAAGAATGACATCCTCAACTGAATATCAGTAACTATACTAGTCACATTTTTGAACCAAATATTGTAACTAGTTACAGCTCTTTAAAAACGTAACTAGTTATAGTGACGTCTTCAAAAAGTAACTAGTTATAGTGACGTCTTCAAAAAGTAACTAGTTATAGTGACGTCTTCAAAAAGTAACTAGTTATAGTGACGTCTTCAAAAAGTAACTAGTTATAGTTACAGTTACTTCTTCAGAAAAAGTAACTAGTTTCAGTTATAGTTACTTAAAAATGTAACTAGTTACTGTAACTAGTTACTTGTAACGAAGTTACTCACAGCACTGCCAATAACAATCAAACGGTCTTCTTAAACCACGGTTGTGTGACCGCGCAACTTGGCAGGAAGTTTGACAGGAAACGTTATCCATTGCAAAGGTTTTTGCTCCTCTCTCCTCCGTAAAGGCTTCTTGAGCTCTTCAATAATATATAGGGGTTTAATATTGCAGGGCTTTATAGACTATAGAGCATGCATAGAGTAATGCGGTAGAGTGTAATGGGACACTCTACCGCATTACTCGGGTGAAGAATAACGATATTAGGTGCTACTCTTAAACCCCTATATATTGAAGAGCTCAACAAAGCTCAAGAAAACAGGCTGCGGAGGAGAGTTCTTGCTCAATGTTCATCATATCCAATCTCCATACTATCAGTAGAATCACGATCAGTATCCCCCCGGTGTCACAACGGATTTGGACCCCCCCCAGTAGATTTGGACCCCTCCGGGGGGTCCAAATCTACTAGTAAATATGGACCCCCGTTGGAGGATTTGGACCCCCCTTTTTAAACATTTTTTATACCCAAAACAACCCAGAAAACAATGAATATGTTACATTCATTAATTTTCATATCCAAGTAATAGATAAATCCCGAGAACGAGGGATGTATGGTATATAAAGACCCGAGGACGCGCAGCGTCCGAGGGCTTTATATCGCATACATCCCGACGTTCGAGGGATTTATCTGACTTAATTTATTATTAAGGAGGTTTTCCAACAAAGTTTTGTCTTTTTTTTCCACCTTGGACAAAGATTTTCCTTGTTTTTTTCTTCATTTCGTATCTAATTATTATTCAAGGTCTTTATGCGATATAAAGACCTCGGAAGAACAAAGAAAACCGACTCGATAATAAATTAAAGCCAGTTATAAACCTCACATAGTCGAGCTTATTGTGTTGCAATAGCGAATAAAAAACATTGTTGGGCGACATTTTCATAGTTCGAAAATTTGGTTCGTTGACGTACATGCATCAAATAAAATTCTATTGCCAGTAACATTATCTAAATTCAAAAATCTTAACACAGTTATTAAACTGAGTAAGTACTACAAAAAACTAGAAAGTTACCAAATGGAAAATATGTATACAACTACAAGGATAAATAAACATCGCTAAAAATGGAGAGCGTGGAGATCGCTTTTACTAACTCTGGTAGTGGTTTCTATTTTACGGTTTGTGTTCTTTATCACTAATATAAAGTGACAAAAAAACTTCAGACTGTTCGCTATTATGAATTTCGTTTATATTATTGTGTTCACACTACATATATTTAACTTTTGGAGGGGGGTCCAAATCCGCCAACGGGGGTCCATATTTACTAGGAGATTTGGACTGGGGGTCCGAATTTAGGGGGGTCTAAATTAACTGGGATACCGGCTACAACAACGTGGTTTTCGTAAACAAATGATGAAACTGATGAACGAGGTTCTTTCATTGGTGGTAGTTGAACCCACGCTCCTTTCTCCCAGCTGAATGACTCTACAGAACTGGAAGTTTGAAAAGGAACGTTTCTGCCTCCAGCAATTATACATCTTGCTTTTTGGCCGATTTAACATGAAGTGGAGGTTGAATGGTCTTCTCTTCATTATGCAATTTCATTAGTACTGCGACCAACATATCTTCGACTTCATTTAGTTGGACAGGTAGTTGATTTAGTTGTTCTTTCATTTCTGCTTGGTTTTGCTTTAACTCGGCTTGGCCTTCCTTCACTTCTGCTACGTCTTCCGCCAGCTTGGCTTGGTTTTCTATCAGTTTGGCTTGGCTTTGCTTTAGCTCGCCTACATCTTCCGTCAGTTTGGCCTGATTTTGCTTCAATTCATCGACATCTTTCTTTATCTCGCCACAGTCATGACATTTATGTTTCCGAAACTCACAGACCTCCTTCTCGTGATAAATTATATCTCTTCTATTGATCTCCACGACGCACTCATAGTTTGAGCATCTCACTGGACGAAAGCCGCAATTCAAAATGTGCATCTTAAGATTTCCAAGTAGAGTGAATTCACGGCAGCCTCGACTGTAATAATCACAGTTAATGTTTAGTTCAGACAAACAGTTCATGAGAACTCTCGGAGCTTGATTTAGGGTTTGTATGGTGAGTTGTTCCATACACTGTGGGCAGGTGGGTGAATTAGCGAGATGTTTCGTTATACATGACGAACAAAAGACGTGTTGGTTATTGCGGCACATCTTCGGTTCTTTAAGAACGTTGAGACAAATTACACACTGAAAATTTGGATTGACCACATTCTGAAAGCGCTCATCTTGGTAGCCGTATCCTTGTGAATTTGACGCCATTCTCAAGGCAGTTCTTTCTGTAAATAACTTAAACAAATTCAATGAACGTGTGGAATGAAGGAAAGTTAACGATTCCTTTTTGCGTCGATAGCAAAATCTCGATAAACTTATCAGTATAGAGCTAAAAGATGACCGAAATGTTTCCTTTGCATCTTTGCTTTCCTTCGTATTCTTGTGAGGTTGACGCTATTCTTGAGACAATTCTTTAACAGTTTTTAGCTGTAAATAATTTAAATCAAGTTCAAGTAACGTTGACTGAAGAAAAGCTAATGTTTCTTTCTGGTATCCATAGGAAAATCTCGATAAACTTACCAGTATCGATCGACAGAAGCCAGAGATGTTTTCTTCACAGCTTTGCTTTCGTTTTGTAAAACAACGCCTTTCTTATGAACATATTTCTTGGGAAATTATGCAAAATAGAACATCTGGTGATTGAAGGTGATGACCGGAATGTTCTTATTTTGGAAGTAAATATTTTTTATTATATTACGGCCTTCCGGCTTTCTTCAAGAGCACTGGAAATAATATACAGCTGCCTAACTCAAGTACCCATTTGTTTTTAATATCATTGATATTGGGTTGTAAAACAGGGAGTAAAAAGAGGTTGGGATTAATCTTCTTCTCGAAACAACGACTATCTATAGGCTTAGTTGCATGGCTAATTAAATATGGTTTGGACGAAAGGATTTATTGTCTGCCTAGCGGAAGGTGCGAATAAATATTAAAAGTGTTGACGATGTTGTGAAGTCGGTTTGTAGAGTGTTGTTGGTTCGTGTCTATTATATTTTACACGAGTGCCCTCGAGCAGTTTTTCACGTCAGCTCAATAACAAATTCTGTATACTGGAGATTGTGGACTGTCTTCGCATTTTGATTAAACAACTGTACGAAGAACCCTGGCCATACCTGGCCATATAAAAATATTGACATCAGACGATCGTAAATACACAACAGTATTATTTGTAGAGGCAACAAAAACTTATGTATCTTCACATCCACTTGGCAGATTTTAGTCAATTTTGATCTGGAACGACTGGACGTCACACAATACGTATTAGTATTGGAATTCTTGTGATGCGCCAAGCTTTTTATGCAAAAATTTCGAGGAGTTCAAAAAGATCTTGTTGTAATTAATTAAACAGACCGAAAAACAATTGTGAAGGGCACAAAAGACGTCAGTATTCATGTTTGTCGGAGTTTATAATTTTTTTTGCGTTCTAGACAAGAGGAAATGACTCTTTAAGAATCCCTCGAGATTCTATTTTGGGTTGTTTGTCTGAGTTTTAGCTTATATTAAATTAACTGTGGGCTTTGCTTTAGAAAATGGGCTGACAGCTCTGTCCGTACACGTGGCAAAAATTGTTATTATCTTTGACCAGAAGCTTTGCACTATCCTTGGGATCTAGTTTGTTCGTTGGTTTTTCTTTTCGGAAACTTTGCGTAACTATTGCCACATATATACACTGTTTTAATTTTTTCGGATTGGATCGGATTTGGTTTGAGCGGCTGTTTTCGGATCAGATCGGACTACAATTTTATGGCTTCGTATCGGATTCGGATTGACAATTTGGGCAAACCGGCGTTACCGGTCTCGCATTATAAGGGGTCAATCCGATCCGACGCACACCTCTACTGGCTATCATATATATATATATATACACTAGTACTCCTCCTACACCTTTCCCTATGCCCCTTCCTTATCCCTCCTCCCGCCCCCCCCCCCCCCCCCCACCACACACCTCTTTTTACTCTCTGTTTTACACCCCGATATCAATGATACTAAAAACTATGATACTCGTTTGACATACACTGGTGTCAGTGAGTTAGGCAGCTGTTGTGGAAATATACATCCACTGAAATCAGACAATATATAGTCGTTACATAAAGACATGTTCTACATTCACTGTTAAAATAGCTATTTAAAAAATATAGTACTTCCAGTGCTCTTGAAGAATGCCGGAAAGCCGTAAAATAATAAAAAATACTGTTTACTTCCAAAATAAGAACATTCAGGTCATGACCTTCAAAATCACCAGATGTTCTATTTTGCTTAATTTCCCAAGAAATATATTCATAAGAAAGGTGTTGTTTTACAAAACGAAAGCAAAGCTGTGAAGAAAACATCTCTGGCTTCTGTCGCTCTATACTGGCAAGTTTATCAAGATTTTCCTATGGATACCAGAAGGAAACATTAGCTTTTCTTCAGTCAACGTTACTTGAACTTGATTTAAATTATTTACAGCTTAAAACTGTTAAAGAATTGTCTCAAGAATAGCGTCAACCCCACAAGAATATGAAGGAAAGCAAAGATGCGAAGGAAACATTTCGGTCATCTGTCGCTCTATACTGGTAAGTTTATCGAGATTTTGCTATCGGCACAAAAAGGAATCGTTAGCTTTCCTTCATTCAAGACGTTCATTGAATTTGTTTAAATTATTTACAGAAAGAACTGCCTTGAGAATGGCGTCAAATTCACAAGAATACGGCTACGAAGATGAGCGCTTTCAGAATGTGGTCAATTCAAATTTTCTGTGTTCAATTTGTCTCAACGTTCTTAAAGAACCCAAGATGTGCCGCAATAACCAACACGTCTTTTGTTCGTCATGTATAACGACACATCTCGCTAATTCACCCACCTGCCCAGAGTGTGTGGAACAACTCACCATACAAACCCTAAATGAAGCTCCGAGAGTTCTCATGAACTGTTTGTCTGAACTAAACATTAAGTGTGATTATTACAGTCGAGGCTGCCGTGAATTAACTCTACTTGGAAATCTTAACACGCACATTTTGAATTGCGGCTTTCGTCCAGTGAGATGCTCAAACTATGAGTGTGTCGTGGAGATCAATAAAAGAGATAGAATTTATCACGAGAAGGAGGTCTGTAAGTTTCGGAAACATAAATGTCATGATTGTGGCGAGATAAAGAAAGATGTCGACGAATTGAAACAAAATCAAGCCAAACTGACGGAAGACGTAGGCGAGCTAAAGCAAAACCAAGCCAAACTGATGGAAAACCAAGCAAAGCTGGCGGAAGACGTAGCAGAAGTGAAGGAACGCCAAGCCGAGCTAAAGCAAAACCAAGCAGAAATGAAAGAACAACTAAATCAACTACCTGTCCAACTAAATGAAGTCAAAGATATGTTGGTCGCGGTACTAAACAAATTGCATAATGAAGAGAAGACCATTCAACCTCCACTTCATGTTAAATCAGCCAAAAAGCAAGATGTAATAATTGCTGGAGGCAGAAACGTTCCTTTTCAAACTTCCAGTTCTGCAGAGTTATTCAACTGGGAGAAAGGAGCGTGGGCTCAACTACCGCCAATGAAAGAACCTCGTTCATCAGCTTCATCGTTTGTTTACGAAAACCACGTTGTTGTAGCCGGGGGAGATACTGATCGTGATTCTACTGATAGTATGGAGATGATGAACACTGACAAAGAAACTTTGCAATGGATAACATTTCCTGCCAAACTTCCTGCCAAGTTGCGTGGTCACACAGCCGTGGTTTATGAAAACCGTTTGATTGTTATTGGTGGATATAAATGGACTGAAGATAAACATTCTAACGCCATTTACGAAGTTCGTCTTATTCCTCCTTATTCTACGAAGTTGTTACGTAGAATGCCGCAGGCAAGAGATTACCATGGGACAGAACTTGTAAACAATCAGATTTTTATTTTGGGAGGAAAGACAAGCTTTGTAAGTAACGATGCTATTGATAGTGTTATTGTTTATGATGTTGTTAAGAATGAGTGTAGGGAAATGCGGCCATTGCCGTATGCTGTGTGTGGAATGGCGACAGTTAGTTGGAGAAAGAAAGTTGTTTTGATAGGTGGCTGTGATAAGAATGGTCAGATTTTAAATGATGTAATAATGTACGACATCGAATCAGGAGAGAGTGAGAGCTTACCAAAGATGAGGTACAAGAGGTACGGTTGTTCAGCGGTTATCACTGGAGATGTCACTGGAGATGTCATGGTAGTGATGGGAGGGGTGAATGATGATCAGGGATATCTTAATTCGGCGGAGTGTTTTAGTTTTAGTAGTAATTCTTGGAAAGAATTTCCAGCAATGATGGAAGCAAGGCAATATCCAACTGCTGTTGTTAAACCTATCAGTCATTGATTAAATACTTAAGACTTCTAATTTCATATTTGTAATTATGTAATTCTAATTATTTCTCGATATTTTTAAATAAAGCACACTTGTTAACAATTGTCAAGATTCTTAACTTGTAGTTTTCAGCGTTTAGATCAATGTCAAGCCACTCTCTAGCTGTGATTCTTTGTTAACACGAATGATGATCTTTTTTAAAAATCTCTTGTTATATGGAAGATGGCTAGTCAAGAGGGCTGGTCATTAGAGGTGTGCGAATCCGATGCGATCGGATTCGGACTAAACTTTTACACGATCGGATTGGAATTTGTTCTTTTTTACTTGCTTTATAGATTCACTTTTGTCATTGTTTTTGTCGCAAAATTAACAAATTCACTAGTTGTATATATGCACATTGCACAACATATGACTAAAGACTATTAATTTTCTTAAATTTATTAGTGCAAAATTTCACAGAAACTTTGCAGTATTGTTTCCAAAAAGATTGAATTTCGCGCAATTTTCTGCGAGTATTCCTTAACCGCGTGGGAAAAGTACTGGAAACTAGTTTGTGTATTTCGATTTTAGTAGCGAGAGAAGTTTTTCAACGGGTGGACGCTTTTGATTTAGCGTTGCTAAGTTTCCACATTGCCGTATTTCGCAGTTGACGAGGACATCATTAAGACCAATGACCCGATCCCTGGTCCTGTAAAAGAATCTACGGGACCCTCTGGCTTTGTTGCTAACGAGGGAGGCTGTGGACGGCAGGAAACTGGTAGCGTCCGCCATTGTTGCAAAACGTAAACACGACCGACCCTAGAGTAAAAAGTGTGGAAGAAAATATTTTTTTTAAACTTAGAATGAGGAATTTAAGTGTAAAATCTCTCGCTTAGTATGTATTTGGAGTTCCCTTTTTAGGTATATTTTCCCCCTAATGATAAAATGAGGCTACGGCTCGTGCCATTTTGGCGGTGGATATGCTTCCTGTAATAATATGATTTTTTTTCGGTGGCAAGTAGGCATATTGCGAAATATAGGTGTTAGTTTTCCGGGTGGTGCAAGGGCATGTATTTATGTATACGAACAATCATGAAATAGTACTATATTTGCATTAATAACAGCCCCCGTGCCGCAAACTCCCTCGCCAATTCGTATTTCAATTCCCTTCGACCTTCTTCTCCGATTTAAAACGACAACATCACACTACAATCAGCAGCAGCATTCGCCAAAAGACTGTAAACAGTATTAAACCTAATTACATCGTGACAATCAGTCTTTTTGTATCGAAGTGGAAATATTTGAGGAAGAAAAAAGATAGGACCTTCGGGAAGCTGAGGGAGTCACATCAGTATAATGCAGGATGCTTCTAACTATTTAAAATAAACAAACACAATAATATTTTTGACCATTTATGCTCTTTTTGAAATTTTTGGACCTTTACAGAACTTTCTTAATATACTTTAAACTTTAATTCCATTTTTCTCATGTGCTTTTTGCGACTTTGAGAAAAGATATCTTGAGATGGATTTAACCAATTGACTTGCAATTTTCAGGGCCAATAGATATTAATAGGTTGTTCGGGATAAGCAGAGGATTTTGTCATATCAATTTTACAAAACAAAAATTTTAAAAAATTTGAACAAGAATTGATGCTATTATTATAGACGGGTGCTGCGACTCGAGTTTTTTAAATATTGCAAAACCCGCTGCTTATCCCCACCATTATTATGTATATAAATAAATTGCAAAACAATAACTAAAGCACTTGCATTATATAACCAGATATCTTTTCTCAACTGCATGTTGGTAAATCACAGCATGTGGTCTGTTTGACAGCATGGTTACTAATAACAACGCTTTGTGAAGCCCAAAAATCATAATTTTCAGAATCTTAGGTTCATGAGCTATCTGGTGATATATAGTTTGCCATAATTTTGAAATAAAGACAAGCTTATGTGGGCTAATGAAAATGTGGAAGCGATTTGTACTTGATAAAATATTTTTTTGGTATAAAAATGCTGTTTTGAGTTTGTAAGTCTGAGTACAAGTTCCTCGGCTATAGAGATGGCTGCCCGAGTATTGACCCCGACCCCGGAACATTTCAATCCTGAGTAAGTGGGGGCCCACTAATATAATCGCCGGTATGTAATATGTCTATTAACTGTTATGTAGTGTTAAGATGAAGTACACCATTGTTTACCCGCTGGCCAAGATGCCCCACGCACTCAACGTAGAAATGCATTTTATTATGGTGGGCCCCAACCACTGATCTGGCCCCAACCTCGTCCCCAGAGCCATTTGTTGGGGCAGGGGCTGGTCTGGTCTGGCCTGGTACCCTGGCCCAATTTCAAAAGAAATATGGGCCAGGTAACCACTAATCTCATTCTTGCGTCATCAGGGCTAAATCCACTTATGACGATTGCAGTTTTACTCATAGCCAATAAAAACGCGCGAAATTTTAACCAATAGGAAAGCAGAAGTCTTTAGTGGTTACCTGGCCCATATTCTTTGATTGGGCCAGGGTACCAGGCTAGGGCTGGGCCTTCCTCCTCCGCAGGCCCTCGTTGCATCATGGACAGGTCACACTGTTGAGAGGGCCTGCCAGATCCTGTAAACAAAATGGTGACTAATCCCATTATGCACAGCGAGACTAGGCCCTTAGAAGAAATCGGATTGCCGTTGTTTGGCCGGGGCGCCTTGTTTTCGTGAGTTTTCGGTGGATTCAATTCAGCGTTTTGAAAAACATTTAGGCTTCGTTTAGTCGAGAATTCTTGTTTGAAAAAAGCCTGCATCTCAATGGCCAAACACGTAAATTCTGCCCTGTGTTGTAGTTTCCTTTCGCAAGGAAATTTTCCTTTTGACTTTGTTCACCAAGTCTTTCGTTCGCCCGATTTAGAAAACACTCTAAATTGCCATCCCATGGACTTCGTTGTATGGCAGCCAGGGCACAGAGACGACACGACCCATCATTACATATTATTCCGACGTAGGCGTTTTTCCAGGTGTTTCGGCAGCTTTCGTCACATTTTCATTCATTTTGAAGTCGTTTTTAACAGCCGGCAATTCTGGTATCACTTATTTAGTATAATTTGAGCCCTATAAACAAATGCCCGCGAGCTAGCCTGCCACCCGCCTTGTTTCCACCAATCAGAATACCTAAAACATCCAATGTTATCTCGACCAATCAGATGTGGTGATAGCTCAGCCTGCGAGGGCCATTTGTTCTTGGCCGCCATCTTGGCACAGCCCCCACAAATGGCCCTGGGGACGAGGTTGGGTCATTGAACTCTAAGTAAACTGGAACGCTAACTCCATAAGTCAGGCCGAATGAATCGATAAAGCCAAAAATCTTTAAATGTTTGCGTATTTCAGCTCAAAACTCAGAAAAACTACAACAAGTTTCTTAGTGTTATTTCCCAGCGAAATATGGCCGAACATTTACTACATTTTAAAAAAGTTTAAAATAACGAGGAAACTTGTACTATACATCAAATTGAAGCCAATGCTATTTCTAAAAACATACGTATAAAACAATGTATTTCAATCCGTTGTTTTGGAGTAATTTGTTATCGTCCCAAACAAAATATATGGCAGGATGAAAAATTAAGTAACTTGAAGCACGGGAGCTACCTGCAAAGGGACTGGCACTGGCTTCAAAATCCCCCCCTGAGTGATCGTTCCAGTCTTCTTAGAGTTCAATGGGTTGGGTGGGCTCCAATCTTGTTCCCAGAACCCACGTTCCCCACCTGGGAAACGAGAGACTCTGGGATAATCCGTTTCACATCCATATTTCACTTTGTAAAACACCTTTCTTATGAACATATTTCTTGGGAAATTATGCAAAATAGAACATCTCGTGATTGAAGGTCATGACCTGAATGTTCTTATTTGGAAGTAAATATTTTTTATTATATTGCGATCTTCCGGCTTTCTTCAAGAGCACTGGAAACACTATATTGTTTAAATAGCATTTTTAACAGTCACTGTAAAAAAACAAGTCATTTTGTAACGACCATATATTGTCTAATTTCAGTGGATGTACAAGTGTTGCAAAACAATTAGAATTATATACATAATTACAAATAAGAAATTAGAAGTTTTTCAGTATCTAAGTATAGGATAAATACCGAGAACGGAGGCTTTAAGCCAGACTATCCCGAGGGCCGAAAAACACGATTGAAGAAGGTTTTCTAAAAAATAGCCTTTACTGAGTGTCGAAGGACATTGTTATGTCGAATGTTAACGGGATTTTATGAAATAATAAGACTCCAAAGCAGTTTATTAAACAAACTTGAGAAGTACGTAAAGGTTCATTGAACACAAACACAGACTTCTACAAGCTTTTTTGAATAATTATATAGTATGAATAATTAGTAGCAGATATCATTACAGCATTGGGCATGCGTATTGATGCAGTATCAATCCCACATTTTATGCTCAACGTTCAGTGTAATAAAGTGCTGACTCAACCAACAGATTTTGATAATTTTCATTGGTTTGCCTTCCTCTTGTAAACTACGTGAGCGAAAAGCAAACCCTTGCTTTCCTTCTAGTATGTGGGCGCTACCGGCGTTACGATACGAGATATTTGTAGCAGGCATCCTATGAATTGGGCACTTATAAATTCATAGGGATTATATATATAATCCCCGGGATCTCAAAAAAACAAAGAAAACCGAATTGATCGTGTTTTAATTGAAGTTAACTACTTGAACTACAGCAGTTGGCCAAGCCCTACATTCCATCATTACTCGAAGTTCTTGCCAAGAATGACTACTAAAACTAAAACATTCCACCGAATTAAGATAGTGCTGATCATCACCATTCCACCCTCCCATCACTACCATGACATCTCCAGTGACGACCGCTGAACAACCCAACCTCTTGTACCTCATCTTTGGTAAGCTCTCACTCTCTCCTGACTCGATGTCGTACATTATTACATCATTTAAAACCTCAGCATTCTTATTACGCCCCCCTACCAAAATAACTTTGTTTTTCCAATTAACTGTCGCCATTCCACACACAGCATACGGCAATGGCGGCTTGTATCTAAACTCATTCCGAACAACATCATAAACAATAACATTATCAATAGCACCTTCATTCATAAATAAAAATCTCATCGTTTACAAGATCTGTCCCATGTACGTTTGAATCTTGGCTGCGGCATTCTACGTAACAATCTCGTAGAATAAGGAGGAATAAGACGAACTTCGTAATGCACGTATCAATGTTAAGCCAGGGGGGGGGGAGGCCGGGCAGTTGTGGGGCATTTGACCTCCGATACCATCCCCACTCTTGTTGGGAATTTGATAAAGATCTGGTCCCCGGGGTGGGAATGTTTGAATTTTTGGCAAGGCGGACTGGGGCCTAATTTGATGATTTCAACATTCGTGGCCATCTTGGATTTAAAATCAAGCTCTTCGAAGGTATTCTGAAGGTAAGGCTGTATAAAAGCAGCTGTTTTCATTGAATAAAACCACAATCTTAAATGATTTGTCTCTTTAATAGTACAAAGACAGACCATCACCGATTCCGCACTTAATATTAATACAGAAAGTGTATTAACCACAGTATATCACAGTTTACCAAAACTTGACGTATGTTTTTCAAGGAAATAGCAGAATCTGATTTATATAATTCATTTTTTTTAAAGGATTTAGTTGGCCCAAGATGGGGCGATTTTATCTGGTTTGATCTGTATTTTCATCTCCAGGGTGAGGATTTTGACTAAAAATGCTCCAAAAAATCAAATGCCCCACATCTGCCCGGCCTCCCCCCCCGGGCTTAACATTGATACGTGCATAAATGGCGCTAGAACCTCTAGCTTTAGTTTCATTATATCCACCAATAACAATCAAACGGTTTTCATAAACCACGGCTGTGTGCTCAAATAACTTGGCAGGAAGTTTGGCAGGAAACGGTATCCATTGGG
This sequence comes from Paragorgia papillata, assembly GCA_035771165.1. Taxonomy (NCBI): domain Eukaryota; kingdom Metazoa; phylum Cnidaria; class Anthozoa; order Scleralcyonacea; family Coralliidae; genus Paragorgia; species Paragorgia papillata. Next base: position 433,770 of record JAWNZC010000021.1, on the reverse strand, counting down.
ATGGTTCGTGCTCGAATTTCATCACGATCTCCATGTTATCGACAGCATCGGAACCACTCCATCCTCCCACCAAAATAATTGCCTTTTTGTAAACAATCGATGAAGCTAATGAACGGGGTTGATTGAGTGGTGATAGTTGAGCCCACGCTTCTGTATCCCAGCTGAATATTTCCACAGAACTGCAGTCCTGCAACAGCCGTTCCTCACGTTGTAACCAATAAACTATTGCATGTTGGCCAGCGGGCAATTCATAAAAGTGGAACCGAGTGACTGGTTTAAATTATTTCTTCGGTTTTAGATTGAACTTTTCCGACTTTGACGGAAGATAGAATAACCTGGAAACGTATAGTTGCCCTTTAAGGGAACTTACTTCAGTAATACCATGATCGCCTCGGATTCTTTTGTTCTCTGAGGGAATGTAAACCTCGTATTTCCCTCATCGCTCATGCAAGAGGGAAATTTATCCTTTGTCTTCTAATTTTCCCGTGCATGTTTATAAGGGAAAATTTCTTTGTCTTCTTCTAAATTTCCCGCTTGTATATATTTTCCCTCATCAACATGCACGGGAAAATTAGATGCAACTTCTCTGATCAACCGTGTAAATTTCCTGTCGGTAAGATTCTCAAAGTTTTCCTCGGCGATCATAATATTACAAACTAATAACATGACTTTTCGGGAAATTAGCGATTAAATAAAATTTAATCGCTAATTTCCCTCAAGTCATGTTATTACTTATAAATAAGCTGGGGCCCACACAAGGACAGGAGCAAGGGGCCCACCGGAAAATTTCCCGGTGTCCCGGTCGGCCAGTCTTAGTCTTTTAACTACGACAAGTATGTATGTCGTTAAACGTGGTACGTTTACTTCCCGGAAAGTTTACACAATCTATGTACCGTGTGAATTTTCGCCACTCACCACAATACTGCAAAGTTTCTGTGAAACTTTGCACTAATAAATTTAAGAAAATTAATAGTCTTCATATATATGTTGTGCAATGTGCATATATACAACTAGTGAATTTGTTAATTTTGCGACAAAAACAATGACAAAAGTGAATCTATAAAGCAAGTAAAAAAGAACAAAATCCGATCCGATCGTGTAAAAGTTTAGTGCGAATCCGATCGCATCGGATTCGCACATGCACCTCTAATGACCAGCCCTCTTGACTAGCCATCTTCCATATAACAAGAGATTTTTAAAAAAGAGCATCATTTGTGACAACAAAGAATCGCAGCTAGAGAGTGGCTTGACATTGATCTAAACGCTGAAAACTACAAGTTAAGAATCTTGACAATTGTTAACAAGTGTGCTTTATTTAAAAATATGGAGAAATAATTAGAATTACATAACAAATATGAAATTAGAAGTCTTCAGTATTTAATCAATGACTGATAGGTTTAACAACAGCCGTTGGATATTGCCTTGCTTCCATCATTGCTGGAAATTCTTTCCAAGAATTACTACTAAAACTAAAACACTCCGCCGAATTAAGATATCCCTGATCATCATTCACCCCTCCCATCACTACCATGACATCTCCAGTGACGACCGCTGAACAACCCAACCTCTTGTACCTCATCTTTGGTAAGCTCTCACTCTCTCCTGATTCGATGTCGTACATTATTACATCATTTAAAATTTGACCATTCTTATCACAGCCACCTATCAAAACAACTTTGTTTCTCCAACTAACTGTCGCCATTCCACACACAGCATACGGCAATGGCCGCATTTCCCTACACTCATTCTTAACAACATCATAAACAATAACACTATCAATAGCATCGTTACTTACAAAGGTTGTCTTTCCTCCCAAAATAAAAATCTTATTGTTTACAAGTTCTGTCCCATGGCAATCTCTTGGCTGCGGCATTCTACGTAACAACTTCGTAGAATAAGGAGGAATAAGACGAACTTCGTAAATGGCGTTAGAATGTTTATCTTCAGTCCATTTATATCCACCAATAACAATCAAACGGTTTTCATAAACCACGGCTGTGTGACCACGCAACTTGGCAGGAAGTTTGGCAGGAAATGTTATCCATTGCAAAGTTTCTTTGTCAGTGTTCATCATCTCCATACTATCAGTAGAATCACGATCAGTATCTCCCCCGGCTACAACAACGTGGTTTTCGTAAACAAACGATGAAGCTGATGAACGAGGTTCTTTCATTGGCGGTAGTTGAGCCCACGCTCCTTTCTCCCAGTTGAATAACTCTGCAGAACTGGAAGTTTGAAAAGGAACGTTTCTGCCTCCAGCAATTATTACATCTTGCTTTTTGGCTGATTTAACAGGAAGTGGTGATTGAATGGTCTTCTCTTCACTATGCAATTTGTTTAGTACCGCGACCAACATATCTTTGACTTCATTTAGTTGAACAGGTAGTTGATTTAGTTGTTCTTTCATTTCTGCTTGGTTTTGCTTTAACTCGGCTTGGCCTTCCTTCACTTCTGCTACGTCTTCCGCCAGCTTTGCTTGGTTTTCCATCAGTTTGGCTTGGTTTTGCTTTAGCTCGGCCACGTCTTCCGTCAGTTTGGCTTGATTTTGCTTCAATTCATCGATATCTTTCCTTATCTCGCCACAGTCATGACATTTATGTTTCCGAAACTGACAGATCTCCTTCTCGTGGTAAATTCTATCTCTTTTATTAATCACCAGGACACACTCATAGTTTGAGCATTTCACTGGACGAAAGCCGCAATTCAAAATGTGCGTCTTAAGATTTCCAAGTTGAGTGAATTCACGGCAGCCTCGACTGTAATAATCACACTTAATGTTTAGTTCAGACAAACAGTTCACGAGAACTCTCGGAGCTTGATTTAGGGTTTGTATGGTGAGTTCTTCTACACACTGTGGGCAGGTGGGTGAATTAGCGAGATGTCTCGTTATACATAACAAACAAAAGACGTGTTGGTTATTCCTGCACATCTTGGGTGCTTTAAGAACGTTGAGACAAATTGAACAGTGAAAATTTGGATTGACCACATTCTGAAAGCGCTCATCTTCGTAGCCGTATTCTTGTGAATTTGACGCCATTCTCAAGGCAGTTCTTTCTGTAAATAATTTAAACAAATTCAATGAACGTGTGGAATGAAGGAAAGCTAACGATTCCTTTTTGTGTCGATAGCAAAATCTCGATAAACTTACCAGTATAGAGCGACAGCTGACCGAAATGTTGACTTCACATCTTTGCTTTCCTTCGTATTCTTGTGAGGTTGACGCTATTCTTGAGATAATTATTTAAAAGTTTTTAGCTGTAAATAATTTAAATCAAGTTCAAGTAACGTTGACTGAAGAAAAGCTAATGTTTCCTTCTGGTATCCACAGGAAAATGTCGATAAACTTACCAGTATAGATCGACAGAAGCCAGAGATGTTTTCTTCACAGCTTTGCTTTCGTTTTGTAAAACAACACCTTTCTTATGAATATATATTTCTTGGGAAATTAGGCAAAATAGAACATCTGGTGATTGAAGGTCATGACCTGAATGTTCTTATTTTGGAAGTAAATATTTTTTATTATTTTACGGCTTTCCGGCTTTCTTCAAGAGCACTGGAAATACTATATTTTTTAAATAGCTATTTTAACAGTGAATGTAGAACATGTCTTTATGTAACGACTATACATTGTCTGATTTCAGTGGATGTATATTTCCACAACAGTTGTCTAACTCACTGATACCAGTGTATGTCAAACGAGTATCATAGTTTTTAATATCATTGATATCGGGGTGTAAAACAGAGAGTAAAAAGAGGTGTGTGTGTGGGGGGGGGAGGGATTAGGAAGGGGTGTAGGAGGAGTACTACTGTATATATATATATATATATGATAGCCAGTAGAGGTGTGCGTCGGATTGGATTGACTCCTTATAATCCGAGGGTTTGCCTAAATTGTCAATCCGAATCCGATCCGATCCCATAAAATTGTAGTCCGATCCGATCCGAAAACAAACTGTTAAATTTAAATAACCAACAACATTCGAGAAACACGCGCAGTGCTCAATCAGTTTGAAATACAATAGGGTTACAGAAGCAGGAAGAACTTTCTCAATCACCGCTATTAGCCTTTGGAACAAACAGCCATCACGTCTGCGTTCATCTAGCTCCATTAATATCTTTAAGCATTCATTGTACAGTTCTTTTCGTCATCACCAGAAAGAATTTAAGCAATTCACGTCTTTTATTGATTTTAAATTTACGTAGTGTATATACTTCATGCATTATAGATATTGATTATACTTTATACCTTTAATTGTACATATTCAGATAAAATGATACTGTCTATAGTTATAGATACATTCGTTTACTTTGAGGGCCAGAAGTTTCTTAGTACTTTGTACTATTAAGTGTCATCCTCTTTAAAGTGCACGTGAAACGAAAATTAAGTTTGTCTTATTTGAAAGAACACTTAAAATGATAGAGTAACATCTTTTGCAGTTTTTCGTTTCCTTGCTTCGTTCTTGAGATATTTCAGTTTGTACGATATGCAAATTAAACATTTTAACGTCACGTGTGCATAATGAGTTATCGGAAAACGTTATGTATCTTTGCTATTGTCAAATATAATCACTTGACAATCTACATGTTTAGAGTTCTGGGCGAAACACACGCACATGCTTCCCTCGAATTATTTTGGTTTGATAATAGCAAAGATATATAACTTTTTTCAATAACTCATTATGCACACGTGACGTTAAAATGTTTAATTTGCATATCGTACAAACTGAAATATCTCAAGAACGAAGCAAGGAAACGAAAAACTGTAAAATATGTTACTCTATCATTTTAAGTGTTCTTTCAAATAAGACAAACGTAATTTTCGTTTCATGTGTTATATATCTAAACAGCTGTTCAAATCCGATCCGATCCAAAAATAGCTGTTCAAATCCGATCCGATCCAAAAACAGCTCTTCAAACCCGGATCGGAAAACAGCTGTTCAAATCCGATCCGTTCCAAAAACAGCTCTTCAAACCCGGATCGGAAAACAGCTGTTCAAATCCGATCCGTTCCAAAAACAGCTCTTCAAATCCGGATCGCGAAACAGCTGTTTCAAATTCGATCCGAAAAAATTAAAACACAACAACAACTTTTATTTAGCACTATCATGTACTGAACAAAATAAAAACACTTTAAACTGACGAAAGTTTGAATTAAAAGGAAGCGCGGGCCAACTGTAAAAACCATAGGGGCTAATCGAGACAGTTCGCATTAAAAAGTACAATATAAAAAATCCAGAGTAGCGTAAAGACATGGAGTTAACAATACAATTACAATAATAGTAGCTCAACTAATTACAACAAAATACAGAATTAGATCAATTGGTAGGTAAATTATGCAAATGTAAATTTAGGATTTTTGATATTTTTATTGATTGCATTATAACCATGGATAGTAAAAAGACTGGATTGGAAACTTGATGGCGTGAGCATAACAACCTGGTTGCAATTGACAAGCTTAAAAAACCCGAGTATATTCAAAGTTTGGGATTAATACAGCCTAAAATGATAATCGAATTGTCTGTAAATATGACAAAGCCACAATACGACAAAATGCCCGTCTATTCTTACTCATTTTAAAAGAAGATATCAAGGTTTACTAGTTAAAATATGCATCCCAAATTCCGAGCAAAACAAAGCACAATTTGGGGACGCCAGTTTCGTCAAAACAACACAGGAATCATCAAAACAAAGATCAACAACGCTTACCCCGAACGCTCGATTGTGGCTTAGGCAGGTTCGTAAGGCGATAAAATCATTTGAAACGTCAACATAGTCATCTGAATGTGAGGATATGAAGAATTTGAAGAAAAGTTCACTAAAAACCTCAGTAAAACAAGCGTATTCACGCCATTCGTGACATCACAATTTGCAACTAGGTTTCAACATCTCTCGAGCAAAGAAAAACGCTTTTCAACCAATCGGCGGCCTGGAAACACCTCACGTGACTATTAGTTTCCAATCCACTCATTTTACTATCCATGTTATAACGTAGCTTGAGGGTCAGAAGTTTCAGTTTTTAAGGATTGTTATCTGTTACCCGCTATAAATAAAGTTAGTATTAATACACACTAAACTAGAAGTTATTATCGCAAGGGAAATGCTGCCTCAAAAGCCATGGGAAGCCTAATTTTTTATAAAATTTCAAAAATGAACCGTGGGATTGATTATATAAATTGTAACAGACATATACTGTAGTAGTATGTACACATTTTTTTCAATTCTTTTAATTATATTTAAATACATTTAAGTTTGTCTTATTGAAAAGAACATTTAAAATGATAAAATAACATCGTTTGCAGTTTTTGGTTTCCTTGCTTCGTTTTTGAGATATTCCAGTTTGTTTGATATGCAAATGACACAACTTTCTACGTCACACGTGCATAATGAGTATTATGAGTTACCGAGAGAAGGTTACATATCTTTGCTATTGTGAAACGAAATCACTTGGAATTCTACTTGTTTGGTGTTGTAGGTAGAAACACGCACATGCTTCCTTTGACTTAAGCCCATGTTATCATAATAGCAGAGATATGTAACCTTTTCTGATAACTCATTATGCACATGTGACGTAAAAAGTTGTGTCATTTGCATATCAAACAAGCTGGAATATCTCAAAAACGAAGCAAGGAAACCAAAAACTGCAAAAGATGTTATTTTATCATTTTAAATGTTCTTTTCAATAAGACAAACTTAATTTTCGAGTCACATGCCCTTTAAATTACAAATAACTATCACTTAATGTATCTGAATATAATTGGCAAGGCTTTTGACTACCACATACATTATGACTATGTGTTGTACCCTGCGAGCAGAGCCTTCTTTTCCTTATTTCTTCGCTGAGAGACTAGGAAGAAAAGTAGGCTCTGCTGTATTCGTGACTGGTTGCCATTGCGCATGCATGTCAGTTGCTTGGTTACAATCTCGAACCCAATCCCAATCAGAGCAGAAAACAGAACGAGAACCGGTTAAACGGGTCTTAAACGGGTTACTTCGTCCTAAATCTTGGACGAAGCCAAACACGAATACAGCAGAGCCTACTTTTCTTCCTCTCTCTCAGCGAAGAAATAAGGAAAAGAAGGTTCTGCTCGCAGGGTATGTGTGAAGATGTTTGGTAAACAAATTTATGATAAATCACTGTCACTATAAATCATGCTTCTTATTGTGACAAAGCTGTCAGTGGAATCCGGAGTGTCTGATACGTTATGGCAAAGCAAGCGCCAAACAAATAGGCACTGACTAAATAAATACCAGAAGTCTTACAACAATTCAACATGGAGGCCAGAGCACTTTCACGCAGAGAGTCAGCAAGGGTAGTCTATTTAATGACAAATTGCAGCCACCATTTCAATCATCAGCTCTCAATAGTGACAACAATTAGTCATTGTATCCATAAACTATTTGTTGTTTTAATGTACAATTTAAAACACGTACTGCGAATGTTTTAAATGGCTTCAAAAACTATCGATATAGTAAGCTCATATAGAAATCAATTTTGAAAATTGAAGTTGCCTGAGCCGCAAAATCGAAGAAAAAGTTCATCGAAAATAGCGAGCGGGTCTCTGTCAAATATACAGTGTGTATAAAAAACCCCGGAACCCTTAGAAAATGAATTAGTATTCTGTTCAAACAAACTATTGTAGTAGTTTGAAAGCCCTAAACACCTCTGAGCCACGGATGCGTAAAAAACACGGTCTTATACACCTGGGAAATAAAAATAACTTGAAGAGTATGCGTGGTGAAAGTATTTAAAAGCTTTTTCTCTTCCTGTTTAACTTATGTGCTGATTAATTTATAACGCAGCGCTTTTAGGGCTTTCAAACTACTACAATAGGTTGTTTTAAAAGAATACTAAATCATTTTCTAAGGGTTCCGGGGTTTTTTTATACACACTGTAGAGACACGTCACGGTGATGATTTTCCTTTGTGTTTTCCTCATGAATTATTAATGAGTTTTTGAATTGCGTTTAAAAGATAATTTATAGTTAGGGGGCGATTACATGGACCGTGCTAGCCCGCTTTATATATCAAACGCATGTTATTTTAACATTTCGATTACATGGCAAGCGGGATAGCCCAGTTAACCGGGATGAAAATGTCCATGTAATCGTTTTCATCCCGGCAAACCGGGCTGAAAAACTGTTGAACTCGTTTCGATACGCGTTCGTTTGCTTGACTGTGTGAATAAATAGTGCTGAAAGGAACTGAAATAGAACATCAACGTTGTTTGTGTGTTTCGTGATAAAAGCGAAGATTTAATAAATTAATTAGTCTTCGTGAAGACGCTTTCCTGGGTTATAGCAGACTTTAACAATCTTTTTATTAACGATGGGCTTACAAAATAAATAATAGACTAATTAGTGTAAAACTGAAGTAAAACTAAGTGGCTTTGCCCTTATTTACTTGATTATTGCGAATTTCGGCCGCTCCATGTAATCGTTTCGTAAACTCATCCCGGTTAACCGGGCTAGCTTGGTCCCTTAGAGACTTAGTAATTCGTCAATAACATCCAATAAATATAATATTAAATTTTCCATAGTTGGTACGAGCTTGGGGGAAGAGAAAAAGTAGATTTAGTAGCTAAGCGTGTTAGAAAACAAATGAAAAAATACATTTAAGAAAACTAATATACAATAATAATCTTATGCAATAATAGCCTTCATATGTTGTGCAATGTGCATACAACTAGTGAATTTGTTAATTTTGTGACAAAAACAATGACAAAAGTGAATCTAAAGCGAGTAAAAAAGAACAAAATCCGATCCGATCCGAACGTATAAATTAGTTTATTCCGAATCCGATCGGATTCACACACCTCTAATGACCAGCCCTCTTAGCTAGCCATCTTCCATATAACAAGAGATTGTCAAAAAAGAGCATCATTCGTGAAAACAAAGAATCACAGCTAGAGAGTGGCTTGACATTGATCTAAACGCGGAAAACTACAAGTTAAGAATCTTGACAATTGTTAACAAGTGTGCTTTAATTAGAAATATAGAGAAATAATTAGAGTTACATAATTACAAATATGAAATTAGAAGTCTTAAGTATTTAATCAATGACTGATAGGTTTAACAACAGCAGTTGCCCCTCCCCTGCATTCACTCATTGCTGGAAGTTCTTTCCAAGACTTACTACTGAAACTAAAGCATTCCACCGAATTAAGATATTGCTGATATACACCCCACCCTCCCATCACTACCATGACATCTCCAGTCACGACCGCTGAACAACCACACCTCTTGTACACCATTGAGGGTAAGCTCTCACTCTCTCCTGATTCGATGTCGTACATTATTACATCATTTGAAACCTGATCATTCTTATCACAACCACCTATCAAAATAACTTTGTTTCTCCAACTAACTGTCGCCATTCCCCACACAGCATACGGCAATGGCCGCATTTCCTTACACTCATTCTTAACAATATCATAAACAATAACACTATCAATAACATCTTCACTTGCAAAGCTTGTCCTTCCTCCCAAAATAAAAATCTTATTGTTTACAAGTTCTGTCCCATGGTTTTGTCTTGGCTGCGGCATTCTACGTAACAACTTCGTAGAATAAGGATGAATAAGATGAACTTCGTAAATGGGGTTAGACTGGCTACGTTCAGTCCAATTGTATCCACCAATAACAATCAAACGACTTTCATAAACCACGGTTGTGTGACCGCTCAACTTGGCAAAAAGTTTGGCAGGAAACGTTATCCATTGCAAAGGTTCTTCATCAATCTTCATAATCTCCATACTATCAGTAGAACCACGACCAGTACCTCCTGCGGCCACAATAATGTGATTTTCGTAAACAAACGATGAAGCTTCGGCACGACGTTCTTTCATTGGTGGTAGTGGAGCCCACGCTCTTTTCTCCCAGCTGAATATCTCTACAGAACTGGAGGTTTGTAAAGAAGCCATTGAGCCTCCAGCAATTATTACATCTTGCTTTTTGGCTGATTGAATGGTCTTCTCTCCAATATGCAATTTGTTTAGTACCGCGACCAAGATATCTTTGACTTCATTTAGTTGGACAGGTAGTTGATTTAGTTGTTCTTTCATTTCTTCTTGGATTTGCTTTAGCTCGGCTTGGCCTTCCTTCACTTCTGCTACGTCTTCCGTCAGCTTGGCTTGATTTTCCATCAGTTCGGCTTGGTTTTGCTTTAGCCCGGCTACGTTTTCAGTCAGCTTGGTTTGGTTTTGCTTCAATTCATCGACATGTTTCCTTATCTCGCCACAGTCGTGACATTTATGTTTCCGAAACTCACAGACCTCCTCGTGATGAATTAGATCTCTTCTACTGATCTCCACGACACACTCATAATTTGAGCATCTCACTGGACGAAAGCCGCAATTCAAAACGTGCGTGTTAAGATTTCCAAGTTGAATGAATTCACGGCAGCCGCGACTATAATAATCACAGTTAATGTTTAGTTCCGACAAACAGTTCATGAGAACTCTCGGAACTTCATTTAGGGTTTGTATGGTGAGTTCTTGCATACATTCTGGGCAGGTGGGCGAATTAGCGAGATGTCTCGTTATACATAACGAACAAAAGACGTGTTGGTTATTGCGGCACATCGTGGGTGCTTTAAGAACGTTGAGACAAATTGAACAGTGAAAATTTGAATTGACCACATTATGAAAGCGCTCATCTTCGTAGCCGTATTCTTGTGAATTTGACGCCATTCTCAAGGCAGTTCTTTCTGTAAATAATTTAAACAAATTCAATGAACGTCTTGAATGAAGGAAAGTTAACGATTCCTTTTTGTGTCGATAGCAAAATCTCGATAAACTTACCAGTATAGAGCGACAGCTGACCGAAATGTTTCTTTTACATCTTTCCTTTCCTTCGTATTCTTGTGAGGTTGACGCTATTCTTGAGACAATTCTTTAACAGTTTTTAGCTGTAAATAATTTAAATCAAGTTCAAGTAACGTTGACTGAAGAAAAGCTAATGTTTCCTTCTGGTATCCACAGGAAAATCTCGATAAACTTACCAGTATAGATCGACGGAAGCCAGAGATGTTTTCTTCGCAGCTGTCCTTTCGTTTTGCAAAACAACACCTTTCTTATGAATATATATTTCTTGGGAAATTAGGCAAAATAGAACATCTGGTGATTGAAGGTCATGACCTGAATGTTCTTATTTGGAAGTAAATATTTTTTATTATATTACGATCTTCCGGCTTTCTTCAAGAGCGCTGGAAGTTAAATAGCTCTTTTTACAGACTACAGTCAATGTGTAGAACAGGTCAACAAATTAATTCCC